>BQNB010007740.1:0-92478 GCA_026074375.1 Tanacetum coccineum | reverse complement strand
ATATTGTAGGCTCTTGTGATCGGTGAAAACCACACATTTCGTTCCATACAAATAATGTCTCCACAACCTAAGAGCAAAAATAACGGCTCCTAATTCCAAATCATGAGTAGCGTAATTCTCTTCGTGAGTCTTTAATTGTCGAGAAGCATACGCTATCACCTTTTCCCTTTGCATCAACACGGCTTCATAACCCTTAAGTGACGCATTGCAATACACCACAAAATCTTCCGTTCATTCGGGCAACACTAAGATCGGTGCACTCCACAACTTTTGCTTCAGTGTCTGAAAAGCTTCCTCTTTTTCTTTTCCCCACTCGTATTTCTTATCTTTCTGAGTCAACTTAGTCAATGGCTTAGAAATCAAAGAAAAACCTTCAATAAACCTCCGATAATAACCAGCCAATCCAAGAAATTGCCTCACCTCCGTTGGCATCGTTGGTGCAGCCCAGTTTGGCTTCGATCTTGGCAGGATCAACATGAACACCATTACGATCAATCACATGACCAAGAAATTGTACCGAATCTAGCCAAAAATCACACTTTAAAAACTTGGCGTACAATCTCTCTTTCTTAAGCAGCTCCAAAATAATCTTCAAATGCTTTTCATGCTCTTCTTCGTCCTTGGAATAGACGAACTTATCAAGATATGGCTTGCATACTCGGTTCATCAAGTCCATAAACACAGCAGGCGCATTATTCAATCCAAACGACATCATTTGGAACTCAAAGTGACCATACCGAGTTCTAAATGCTGTAATTGGAATGTCTTCTTCTTTAATGCGTAGCTGGTGATATCCTGATCGCAGATCGATCTTAGAATACACGCTCGAACCTTGAAGTTGGTCAAATAAATCGTTGATTCTCGGGAGAGGATAACGATTCTTGACAGTCAACTTGTTTAACTCGCGGTAATATATACATATTCGAAAAGACCCATCTTTCTTTTTCACAAACAACACCGGTGCTCCTCACGGTGATGAACTCGGGCGAATAAATCCTTTCTCCAACAGCTCTTGCAGTTGTACCGACAACTCTCTCATCTCAGATGGTGCCAATCTATACGGTGCACGTGCAACAGGTGCAACCCCCGGTACTAGATTAATTTGAAACTCTGCTTGCCTCGGCGGTAGTAGTCTCGGCAAATCATCAGGAAACACCTCAGGAAAGTCATGAATTGCAGGCACGCCTTCCAATCGTTTCTCCTTAGGTTTCTTCTCAGTTACATGTGCCAAAAACAAATGACAACCTCGCTCGACATATTTACGGGCTTTAATACAAGATATGACCTTTAGTCGAGACATACCTTTGTCACTTTCGACTGTCAACGTCTTGTTTCCATAAGGTATACGAACAACCTTCTTACCACAAACGATAACGGCATTGTGCTTGACAATCCAATCCATACCTATTATGACGTAAAACGTACCAAGCTCAATCGACATAAGATCGATTTCAAAAAGATGGTTCACTAAGTTCAAAGTGCAACCTTTCAAAACAGTGTTCGTACTAACTACCCTTCCATCGGCTAATTCTACCTCGTAACTGGCGTTTATTTTAATCGGTTCGATATTAAGCATGGAACTAAATCTAGTACCCACAAAACTCCAATCGAAACCCGAATCGAATAAAATAGAAGCATAGCGGTTATTGAGTAGAAATGTACCAGTAACCACATTCGGACCCTGCGACTTAGCATCCTTAATAACATAAGCTCGGCCACGAACTTCTCCAGTTTCCTATTGCTTGACTTTCTTTAGGCATCGGTTCCTCGTATGACCTTGCTCCCCACAATCATAGCAAGTCCAAACAAACTGAGCATTAGCACCCGTGGCAACACTCTTTTCCTTGCAATACCTCGCTTTGTGCCCAACCTTTCCACACTTATGAAACTTGATCGTACATGGACCATCATGGCGAGTAAAGCAACATCCACACACAAGAAGTGATCCAGAAAACACCTTTTTCTCAGTCGGAGCAGTAGTCATAGCTCGCTCATTCCCTTGCTTTTGATCAGGGCCATCTCGTGGATTTCGGTGGCCCTGTGCCACGATTATACGAAGCACCGCTAAATTCCAAAAGTAGAAATATAAATTAAAGTACCCATTGATAATACGTATAAAGTATTAATAAGATTCCAAAAACATTAAAACAACGATACTAAAAGAAATATGTAACTGGGTAACAAGCATAAAAGATTAAAAAATTATACTCTAAAAGGCAAAAATCTTAACAAAAAGTAAAAATAATAAATTTGAAACCTTACCGGAGTCCAGATGGATTAATAGCAAAACTCAAAATCGATTGTGAAAGCAAAAAAATTATTGTCGCAAGCCCACAACCCTAATGTCTCCAAACTGGTTCAGAATTTTCAATTCGTCTTTTGACTAATTAATGAGACACATGTCACGTTTTCTATATATATGTGTGTTATAATGGGACTTGGGCCTTACTTCTTATTGGGCCCTCAAACACAAATCTCAAATTCACTTATAAGGACATACGTATTATACTCGATCTGCTATATAATAGTGGTAAAATAATAACCTTATATGTAACAAATATTTAAAATTTGGTGGCCCTATTTGGCTGGTGGCCCTGTGCATATGCACGTATGGCACCTCTTAAAAGCCGGCCTTGCTTTTGATTAGTCTGCGAAGATTGGCAGGATTTATCCTTTTAGTTGCTCTTACCACTACTATTCCCATTTTGAAAGTTCTCCCACTTTCTCTTCCTTCCTTCCAGAATCCTTTCATCCCAAGCTTGCGATTTTCGCTCCATTAACTTATGGGATATACGCACAGCTTCATTCAAATTGGTAGGTCTAGAAGAAGTGACCTCACCTTTGATGTTCTCAGTCAATCCTCGGATGAAAGCATCAACTTTCAAACTTTCCGGTTCAACCATTCTTGGACACATCAAAGCTAACTCATTGAACCTCTGAGTATAAGCCACAATGTTATACTCCTTGACCTTCAGGTTCCACAACTCGTGCTCCATTCTTTGAATTTCTTCCACTGGGAAAAACTCTGCAGTCATCAACTGTTTCATTTCAGTCCAAGGCATTTGGTTCACAGTCTCTAAACCCATGGTAGCAATCTTAGAATTCCACCAAGTCAAAGCAGGTCCTTCCAGTGTAGCAACAGTAAATTTCACCTTCTTGCCCTTTGCACATTCACTGATTCCAAAAACACTCTCGGTTTTCTCAAACCATCTTCTTAATTCGACAACTATAACAACCCAAAATTTTCATCAATGTAAAATCAACCTATTTTATTATGATCACATTTGTACGGAGAAATTTTTCGCTTTATTACATTACTTACATTACCAATATCTCAATATGCAACGCAACTTGCATAAACTAAACGAGCTTACACAACCTATCTATGTCAATCCTATCTTCGTATATGTCAAGCAAACATCATAACATGTCAAGTTAATATCTTAATATCATTATTACAAAGTACATTACTCATATAATGTACCATTTGCAACGTTATATCAAAACGAACTTTAAACCATTATCGTATACCTCTAAACCCTAATACCATGAAAGGTTAACATCTAAAGTGAATGCACAAGTTACTAAAGCACATGTACAAGTAATATAACATCTCATTTGAAATATAAACTCCCTCCAAGTCAAAGTACAAGTCCTTAAAAGCTTAATATACAAGTCATTAATGCACGAATATCCTAAATAGCCGTTAACCTCCTTTTTCCTAAGAAACTTATACAATCTATCAAGTACAAGTTACAAGCAATCAATGCACTTCATTTGCATCCTATATTCATTCTCATTTCATAAGATTTCATGAAATGAAACCTAGAAACCCTAACCCGAGTTATATAGTAACCCGAGACTCGTTTATTGATTTTATCCGTTTTACAAGCTAATATACTCAAAATACAATGTTTAAGCCCTAATTATTCTACTCATAAGCTCTCATACATATTTTTACACTCAAAACCCTAATTCAAAACCTTAAACCCTAAAACCAAGCTAGTTTCTAAACCATGACCCGTTTCTTGATTTTTATCCATTGTAAACCTAAACCAACACTCAAATAAGTTGTAATAACTTAACTTACAACATTATCAATCATGTTCAATCATCATTCCATCATCATTTCAACAATATACAAGAATTACAACTAGAAAACCCTAATTGTGACCTAATTTGACTTTTGACACGTTTACTCGTTTTCGCCCATTTTAAACCCAAACCACCTATCAAATCTTGTTATTAATCCTTAATACAATCCTTAAAAACATTAATCCATGCTTATAACACAAATGTACACGAAATCCAAGCTCAAAAACTCAATCCGAGCCCTAACCCACTTCACTTGAACCCGTGAACCCTTTTCTTGCAAAATAACCCATTTTAAAGCTTTATTTTGCAAACAAGCACCTCCATGACACACCTCCTTCATCTATAACCAGCTTACAAGCACCTCTATATCATATCTTAGCCACCAAGTTGGCACATGGCCTTTCTTTTTCTTTCTTTTAAGCCATGGCACACAAACACCCTTCCAACACCTCCATGCTACTTTCTAGTCCATACAACTCATCCTCTAGCCTCTCCACATCCATCCCTAGCTTGTACACATGTCCTATATCAGAATCATAAGGAAACCTTGGCCTTAAGGGTTGAAATACTATAAATAGGGGTGTTATGCTTTCATTTGAACTCATCCCCCACTTCCTCCTCTATAACCCATTTCTAGCAGTAATATTTTTCTCAAGAAGATCCTAAGAGGTCCTAAGAAGTCTCAAGAATAGAAGTGAAGCAAAAGAAACCAAGAAAAGAAGCCCGGGAGTCGTTATTCTAGGCGTACGAAGCTAAAAGTCCCGATTTTGACCCGTTTCCAAGCTATAAGCTCAAACCCAGGTTCTGGATGTTCCACTTCTGCTCCTACACTCTTATAAAGTTCATATGATCCTAAATAAACTCTTGTTAAAGTTTTATAACTCAATTCATGCTCATTTTCCATTTTGATCCAAAACCGTACACCCGAAACCCTAATTTTACGTTTTTCTTAAAACTAAATGTTATAATGGTTAAATGTTGTTATAATCCATCCTAACATGCTTAACTAATGTTATTATAACCACTTTATCAAGTCTTGAAGGAATTTGGATTAAAAACCTACGTGTTTTCATTATAAAACCCTAATTCGACCCGTTTTGCTTCCTAGCTTAACGAATCATTATTTTAAACTTTCGTTACATTAAATCTTCATATTTTAGCTTATATTAATAAGCTATAACCTGTAAATATCTTTTGGAATGTTAAAAATAAGCTTGCATGGCAATTTGGACATGTTTTGTAAATATTATCCATGCAAGGGGTATATATCGTAACTTTCTGAAACTTATAACTAGAAGGGCTGAAAATGTCATTTTATCAAAGTTATAACTATAAGGGTCTATTATGTCACTTTCCAAAGTACAAGGTTTACTTTGTACATCTTTTAAACTTGAAGGACCAAACTCGTAAAAGTGCAAACTCCAAGGGTATATTTTGCCATTTTTCATTCTTAAGGGTGTAAAATGTAACATTTTGAAAAAGTATAAAAACATGTTCAAAACATTACAAGACATAACTTTAATTAACGTTTGTCGTGCTTATCATTTCCAGATATTGATCAAAACGCTTAAAACTGATGATATCGTATCACAATACTAGGGAGCTTCATATTATGAGGTTTCATCTTGGTATTACGTTCTGACTGAGTTGTTGGGTTTATGATTTAAAGTGCCCTAGCTCCTCAAACGTTTACTGAATGACTTCTGAATTATGATGGCCCGAACGGTGATACAATAATTCCAAACTTTCCAATCAAACTCATAACAATATTAGACTCTCTGAACCAAAGTTCTAGAGTACAATCTTCCTAAGACTTGACATATTTACTCAGGTTGCGTGACGTGGCTGTTTACTATCATTTTGCTATATCAACCATCCCCGTTAAGATTATGATAAGGTCGTCCGCTTTCATTTTGGAATATATATTACAACTACCTATCAGGTGAAGTTCATAACCTCGCCTTTACTTATTTACATGTTTTATAAACCCGCGAGGGGGATACATGCTTGTTACAAACTCTTTTACATACTCGTTTATCTTATAACAATGTGATTACTTTTCAAAGACTTAGTGAGTTCATAGCCTCACTTTTTAATCTCTTTAATGTTTCATAAACCCGTGAGGGGGATACATGCTATAAATTACGAATACAAGTGTTTTCCAGACTATATGCTATCCTGATATACCATTACAATTAATGTCTAAGTTACTACCTCACATACTTTATAAACCCGTGATACCTGCTATAAACCATGAATGCAAGTGTTTTCTAAACTATATG
The DNA here is from genome assembly GCA_026074375.1 of Tanacetum coccineum. Classification (NCBI taxonomy): domain Eukaryota; kingdom Viridiplantae; phylum Streptophyta; class Magnoliopsida; order Asterales; family Asteraceae; genus Tanacetum; species Tanacetum coccineum. The sequence continues at coordinate 86,101 of BQNB010007740.1, read as the reverse complement.
CTATCCTGATATATTATTGCCTAAGTACATGAAAATATCTATTTGGGTAATATATATATATATATATATAGATAAATATATATATATATTAATATATATATATATATATATATATATATAATAATATATATAAATATGCACTATTACGTATATACAATCAAATACTAAAATCCTCTAAGTGCTAACGCAAAACATTCTCTTTGACGCCAAACAGTATCACAACACTTTTTTTCACATAGTTTCTATTTTAGAAAGTTACCAAAGTAAGGATTATATAATACCAACTACATATTTCCGTAGAAAATCTACACGAATGTATTATTAACAGTTTAAACACATCATAACTAACATTACAAACCCATAGCACATTACAAACATATACCAAAAGTATACGCAAGTTTGACTTTCAAAAGTCAAACTTCGTAGTTGACTTTTACCCAAAAAATAACCAAAATTTACTCGGCCGTAAAACGTTCATTATTAAGAGTTACGTGACGATCCACATAGCAAAACGTAGCTAAAGGCGAACACTATCACTTTTCATTATCAAAAATAACTTTCAAAAATTTTTCGACTCGCTATGAGTCTGTCAAACTTTCTGGTCAAACTTGGTCAACCCAAAACCTATTAAAACGACATTTTTGAAATATTCCGACTATCAAACATGCTTAACTATTTTATTTAAGCATACCAAAACCATCAAACCTTGGTCAATAACCATATACGCTTTCAATAATTTCCGCACTTGAATCTTATAGGAATAACCATAATACACGCAATATAAACAATTTTGACAATACATAGAAGCTCACAATGCTATAACAAAAACCAAGTATGGTTCCCCCTTACTCTTTGAAATCGGACGAAACCCAAACAAACCAAACAAAACATTTTTCAACCAAACCAACTGCTCAAAACACTAATCTAGCAATTATAAACACCCCCTTATACACGAATTCTTCAAGAACAAACCGAAAATTTAACTTTTTCAAATCTTAATGCATGTAGGAATTTAATAGTGGGATTTGTAGGCCTTGATACAAGGATCAATAATATGTAAATAGATTGTAATGCATGTCGGAGATTTGACGGTGGTGGTGGTGGTAGTGTTTCTCTTTGGCCGGTCGTGGAGTAGAGAGGAGGGAGGAAGAGAGTGAATTTTGATTAAAAAGTTATAAGTGTGTGTGTTGTGTGCTATTTATAGAAAACAACTTTGCACTTTGGCAATTTAGGTCCCTCTTTCTTACTAGTCCTTCAAAGTTAGTACAATGTGTTTCTTTTATTATTAAAATCGGTCAAGGACTCGGGTTACACCACGTTAGTAAATATTTTAAATCCGTCCCACTAATTTTACTTTAAAACGTTTAATAAAACGTTAAATCACGTAAAACACGACTTTTAAACACGGTTTTTACAAAAACTCGGGGAAACGTCGTAAAATACAAAAATAACACAGTCACGCTCTCGGAACGACAATATGATTTTTTTTCTGACTTTCTCGGACGCTAAAAATAAATAGAAACTCAATCACGGCTTGAAATTACCCAATAAATGAAAATTTTCATCAAACCTTATATAGCATAAATGACTATAATTAATTACGTAGAAAAATAATTATCATAACTCGGGATAAACGTTAACTTGAAACTCGGGTTATTACAGTAGGTACTTTGATCAAGGATGATGCATAGGGGTAGATAGATACGTTCAACCAGCAGCGTGCTTTGTGTTTGCTTCGTGTGCATTATTATTTAGTTATATGATATTTTTTCCCTTAAGCTATAGCTAAATTTATTTGAAGTCTTTAGACATGTCACATGTGTAGAATTACATTTACGTTTATAGTCTTGAATATAGCCCCGTCACAATATGTGAGCAAATAAAATATTGTCGATTTTATTTAACCAACAAGTACGCATTGCTTTACTTTTTTAATAATTTTATTTTTGAAACTGACGTAAACCATATAATTAATTTTTTTTTGAACGACAACTTTATTAGAACAAAACACTAGCAAAGAGCTAGAGACAAAATTACAAAGAAATCAAATAGGGATGTTGCAACCAACTAACCCAACTAAAATTACTTTTACATCTAGAACGACACCATGTGAAAGAACGCGACACTATATCATCAAAAAGAACATCTTTGCGGGGGACGAGAGACGAGAAGAAGACCTGATTTCGAAACCTCCAAATACTCCACCATGTTATGTAGAAAACTCCTTCAAGCAAATCTTTAACTTTAGGACTTAATCTGATAGCATTGAACCAATGAAGCCAATTGGAATACGAATCAATCGACGCCCATGCTATATTCCACCACCGGCAGACAAGCCTAACGATGTCCGTGACCAAACTACATCGAAAAAACAAATGCGCTAAGTCTTCATCTTCTGAGTGGCAAATAGGACATGAAGGATCCGAAACCAAAACACCACGATGTTGCAGGTTTACACGAGTTGGTAAACGATTCAGATGGACCTTCCAAGCGAAGACATTAAGTTTTATCGGCACATACTTAATCCATCTTGTAGCGATAGGGGCTTTTGGAAGAAAAACATCATCAAGAAGATTTCGCACGTCTTTGACACAAAAGACACCTTCCCCATTTAAATCCCAAACCCACCTATCCTCCAACGAAGACAAAATCGTCCCTTCTATGTACTCTTGTAGGAGAGATAATTGCGAACTTTCAGACCCACCTCTAACTGGACGACGAAGAGACGAAGTAACAGAAGACAGTTTCACAGCCACCGAACTATCTTTATTAGTTTCCAAAGCAAAAATGCGAGGAAACAAAACACACAAGGGATTATCGCCGATCCAAACCTCCTTCCAGAAATTAGTGCGCAACCCATTACCCACATGGATGCGACAATGAGATACCAAATCTACTCCTCGATCTTTAAGCGAATGAATTTCCCGAATAATTGAGAGCCAAGTCGAATACCGAAATGGGGATGAGGAAGGTAACTTGGAACCATGCATAGACAAGATCAAACGACATCACAGGGAATTGTCCTGAGAAATAAATCTCCAAACCCACTTGAAAAGGAGCTCCCTATTTAAAGCATACAAACTAGAGATACCTAACCCACCATTTTTCTTGGACGCGAGAGTCGTGGTCCATTTAATCCATGCTATTTTCCTCTCATTACATTGAGAACCATTAAAGAAGTTCATTCGCAAGGACTCCATCGAACGAAGAACAGATTTGGGGGCTTTATAAATGGACAGATTATAGATAGGTGTCGACCCTAGAACCGATTTAAGGAGGGTAAGCCTCCCTCCTACCGAAAGGGTTTTGAGTTTCCAGTTGGAGAGCCGAGCCTTAAGCTTTCATATGGGGCATATAATTTATAAATTGTGTGAGACGTGACATGACGGCATGATTAAAGCGGCACAAAATATAAAAATATTTTGAGATTTATATATTTATATCATATTTCATATATATCGAGTTTACAGAAAAATGTTATACATAATGAATAAAATCAAGAAACTGTTCTTGCATGTAATTTTCTTCGTTTCTTTCAAAAAACTTTTTTTTCCGGAGTTGAATTAAAAAAAGACTGCACGTCCCACGTTTAGCGCGTTTTTTCCACGCCTCATCTCACGTCACACATAAGGCCGACACATTAGTCTATTGTATTTCGTAACGTTAAGGTCACGCCTTACACGTTAGCGACGTCTTTTAAAACCTGTGTATGATGATAAAGCATTTCAAGTGAAGTAAACTCTCTAAGGGAGTGCACGTGCCCGTAACAAATAATTGAAGTTGGGGCATTGAATGAGAACCAAGTTCAATGTCCAAAACTGTTAGAAAAGTCCAACTGAAATTGTCTTTGCTAACTTGAACCAAATCAAGATACTCGACAAGAACACACGATTCATTTCGTCACCAAGAGCCATGTGTCTTTAAGAAATAATCAAAGGAATTCATACTTAAATATAACTCCAAAGACTATTTTTTTAAGCAAAGTGATACAAAAGTCTTCAAGCACTTAAATTCGCATTGGGTGCACTTAAGTTGCCTAATTCATTTTCTTTTAGCTTTATCTATTTGGCTTATTAGACATAAAAATGTCCAATTTATAGATATGTGTTGAATTGAACGTTCAGATATTAGCAATACCACTGAAGATTACAAAGTTTATAGTAACCATGCTAAGTTTATTTTGTGCATTTGTTTTTAGTTTCTGACTTTCTGTTACTAACTTTCTATTGTACGTTTGAAAATTTTGAACCTTTTAGATTGTCTTAGCCCAGAAAGGGTACTTTATATATAAATAAGCAAGCGTTAAGATATAATCTTTTTCCCGAAAGAAAATATTACAAGGACTGATGTTGTTATTTATGAAATTTGTCTTTTAGTTATTGGAGAGTTTGGGCTAGTTTGTAGAAAGCTGGAAAGGAGAAAGGCTATTGCTACCATGTTTGGGAAGTGATCCCAAGTCCCAACTATAAAAGCGGGGATAATGGCTTATTCAATTATCTATACTACATATAGTAAATTAACTATTTATGCTTACTGTGCAACCTTTGATGCAAACAACAAAAGAACAAAATGGTTTCTTACACACATCTCTCTCATCATTGAATGCAATTTTTTTTAAGTAATACAAATTCTTATGCATGATGTATAACATTATATGCATACAATAAAATTCCGCCACACATCTCTCTTTTCATTCAATGCAAAAAACTAAGTAATACAAGGATTGATGCACATTGTACAATCTTTAATGCAAACAACAAAGAGTTGAAATTTAATAATACAAACATTCATGCAATATATACAATTAACCAATTTACAACACATACTTATTGACTGGTCAACACATTTAATGTTTTTCTTAAAACACCAATTACTAATTAATGTAATTTTTAAAACACCCTTAAAATGAAAAGTACATGTTCTTATACACATTGTACAAACTAATAAAACACACAAGGCTTTATACAATTTATATGCTAATACATATAGTTTTGAAAGCCAGACTGGGCTAATGGATTCAACCGAGAACATGAATGGTCACCTGTTCGGCTAGCAAATAAAAGCCGCCTGAAAACGAACTAGAGAGAACCGGTTAGAACCTATAAAAATAGGTGAACCATGCATGATCGGGGTTATTTTCCTTTTTTCTCTCCAATTAATCATAGGGTACCCGCCGTCGCAACGCGCGAGTACCCTGCTAGTAACATTGAATACCACACACACACTCTTTCTCTCTAAATTTGATCCTCTCATCTCTCTCTATAAAATTGTAACTCTAATTCTTGAGATCATCTTGAACTTTGATTTGTTTTTGGTTTGTAACAATACTAATATCAATTTAGATAATATGGTTATACCTAAATAGTAGTTGTAACTTTTGGTGGTTGAGATTGATCTCTGGTTGTATTTGTTAGGGGTGGAAACGAGCCGAGCCGAGCCCGAGCCTGCCTGAGCTCGAGCTCGACTCGTTTATATTTCAGATAGCTCAAGCTCGGCTCGTTTCGAGCTTTAAGAGTTGAGCTCGAGCTCGCTCGTGGTATGATATATAGAGGTCGAGCTCGGCTCGTTTAAAAAGAGGTCTATGAGATCAGGCTCGTTTAAACATTACTTATTCGAGCATTCGTTTTTATAAAGCTTAAAATTACTTATTCGAGCTCGTATATCTAAAGCTCGTTTATTTTTTGAGCTCGTTTACTAGAGCTCATTTAGGCTCGTGAGCCTAGCCGACCTTTGTATGCAAAGCTCGGGCTCGGGCTCGCTTATTAAACGAGCTCCAATTTAGGCTCGGCTCGTTCAAGCTTTTAACCAATCCGATCCTGAGTTTTTCATGAGTAGCTCGACTCATTTTCACCCCTAGTATTTGTGATTCTATTCTTGAATTGAGATTTAAGAACTAGTTTGTGTTTTAAATAAATTCTTTGGTATCAGAGCAAGGCTGCTTATCTTGCTCTAAATCGTTTTCATAAAAAATAGGTTTTAATCTAAATTGGGTTTTTATAAATCTAGAGGTTCTTGATCAATTAAAATTGTTTTTTCATTAGATCTGTTGAGTAATCGATAGATCTTGAAGTTTTTTACAAAATGCCTAATTTTTACAAAAAGTAAGTTTTCATATTTTTAGGGTTTTTTACTTCTTGGGTTGATTAAGTGCTGGTAGACAACAGTTTTGGTGTTCTTGATTCAATGTGTGTGGGGGGGGGGGGGGTTTGGCTAATTTGGAGAAATTAAGGTTTCTGTTTGCATTTATTGGGTTCAATTAAAGGTTCTGGAGTCTTATTACATCTTTGACTAAGTGAATCAAAGAGTAATAAGGTAGTCTTTCGCTGATTGTGCAGTTTACGTGCACTGTAACACCTCTCACACTCTATCTTTTATTTCTGTTTTTTTAATTTCTTGCATATTAGATTGCTGGAGGATAGGTATATGCACTATTAAGAAGTTGGTGTTGAGATTTATGTTAATTATGTTTTTCTTGTGTTTGTCAGCCCTTGACCTACCATTTGATGACAAGGAAGCCTGGGAACTTCTTTCTTCCTTATTGATTTTACTTTATTGATGTTATTTGTTTATTTGCAATAATGTTTGTTCATGGTTATTCTGATGATGATTATAAACCTGATGATCAGGTTACTTTGATTAGTAAACTTGATGTGAGTAATCCATTGCATTTGCATCATAATGAATCTGTTGCTTTAATGTAGTTTCTGTGAAACTTAAGGGTATTAAAAATTTGTCTGCCTTAAAATATTAAGAATTATGCGGAATTACATTAGTTTACTATTAGCCGGATACGCAAGGACTAGTTATGACATAATAGGATAGTTAGGTGTGTCACGGGCTATATATACCCTCCTAGACTTCACTAGGAGGGTAGGGATAATCATTTGTATCATCTCAAGTGTGTGTGTTTCTACTCTTTCTCTCTAGAAACACACACATCTTCCCATTTCTTTCTCTCTCTAATAATATGGCTCTCTTTCTCTTTTATCCTCCCCGACCTCTAGATTGTTCTTAGTTAGTGAATCTTTAATGATAACAATTGGCATCAAAGCTAACCAGGGGTGTTTCGTGTTTGTGTATCGCTTATTATGGTGTGTTCGTGGCTAATTAGGGCTTATTTAGGCGCGACTTATTTAGGTTTTAAAGCTTATGGCTTATTTTTGGGTTTGTGCTTATTTCACGTGTAAAAGCTTTAGATTTTTCTTCTAATATTTTTTGTAGCTTATTGATAGCTTCTTGTTCTGGCTTATTGATGTGGCAAACAACTTTTTCAAGCTTATTTTCAAGCTTAAAGGACACAGCTTATTTGTGTTTCTTTTGGTTTTTGCTTATTTTTATCCCAAAAAGCTTAAATCTTTCAATTTCAAAACCTTTGTAGCTTATTATTTTCTTATATTCGTGGCTTATTTGGACGTATACAAGCTTATTTAGGCTTATATTAGGTCACGGCTAAAAGAAGGAAAGGACACAAGTTTTTGAAGAGATCTATGAAAATATGGTAAAAGGATAATCGTACACGCGATTTGAGTTGGGTACTAGGCGGTTTGACAAGCTAGTACACCCAATTTGAGCTAGGGATTAGGCGATTTGGCGTGTATATTAGGCGGTTTGACAGGTTTTTCTTGATCGCGCGATTTGTTGAGCTTGGGTTAGGCAATTTGAACCCCTCACAAGCGATTTGAGCAAGCTAATCAGGCTGTTTGATATCAAGTTACACACGGTTTGAATAAGGAAAGCAGGCGGTTTTATTAGGAGGTCGAGCGATTTGAGCAAGTACAGGCGTTTTGGTAAAACCATAATAAGGCGATTTGAATTTCTTATATCGCGATCTGTCTAAACTAGGGTTAAGCGATTTAAGGTTTTCCACGCGGTTTGACAGGTACATCAAGCGGTTTGATCTTGTTTAGCAGGCGGGTTGAGCTCCAGCTTATCAGGCGGTTTGACGTTTAAGGTTAGTCGGTTTGAGCTCTTCATTAGGCGGTTTGTGTTCAGCTTATAAAGCGGTTTGAGTTAGGCTTTGAGTTAAAGTTGCACGCGATTTGACAACTCAGTTGGCGGGAAAAAGTTAGACTCTATTTACGATTTACACCCTCATGCTTTAAACAATTAGCCTTGAATGTCCTTATTGTTTAACATTACAACCGTTAACCCTAAACAAGCAAAACAATATCATCGTTAGTCCTTATTTCCATATATACTTAACGACAAGTTATCTAGACAACGTTCATCACTTTAATGACAATTCATTTCAACGTTTGTTCTAGTTAACGACATTATAACACAATACCAAAGCAAACACAACGCTTAATGTTAAAACGATCCTATATAAGATTCACTCAAACGAAAAACGGGTATGGATTCAGATTCATGAATGACAAGTGATCACGAAGTTGATTTGGTATTTCTTAGTTGTGATTGAAGTGGGATTTTAAGAAAGCGTCTACTTATTTCATCATCAAGACTTCCTTATACTTTCTACCCCTTTTCTTTAAACCCCCTCTATCGATTGATGACTTGCTTGAGCACGAGGGAATATGATTAAGACTTGGATTATCTAGTTATACCTGATGTAAGGAGTTACATTGTAGTACTCACAGTGTATAGCTATCACTTAAAGGAGTTACGTCGTAGTGCTCAGTGTCACACGTAGATGCAGATGTAGATAGTTTCAAGAGGTGACGTACTTCTTATACTTTGTGGGGTATAGGGTACTTAGAGATTTTCTTCTGCACCGTTTTTCAATCAATAATAGTGCAAGCTTAAGTAAGAAATTTGGGGGATTGTACTTCAGTTTTAAGTTTGGAATATCGGGTTTACTTCATTATGTGGTCACAACAGATAGCCGACAGAATACAAGGTTGGTAAGTTATCCAAAGAGTTTGAAAGGTTGAGGTGTGATCAGCAATTATCACGGGGTATTATTGTGCTACAGAACGACAATGGTACTTCACAGTCTAAGCAAAATTTTCAAAGTTCTTCAATGACGTTCATAACTTTTCAAGATTTTTTCTTAAGACAAGAACTTCTCGAGTATATGAGCGTACACAACAATGATGTTTCTGAGAGTTCACAACCATCATCGGGGAAAACGTGTACTTTGGAGTTATATGCTCAACTTCTAAAGGGAAGTAGTATGGTTTGTGTGAAGTATTCTGCAAACGTGAGAAGAATTGTTCTGATTTCTTGCATTTTCCCCCGAACGGTTATTCACCAAGACCAAATGTCATGAAACAATATAGAAGAAGTATTATTTGGTGTGGTTGACTTCTTCTTCTACAAGATTCCGATGTACACGTTAATGAAAAAGATAGAAGATTATTCAAGCTACATCAAAGTTTCAGAATCTGCTCAAGATACAAATGTTGGTTTGGGGGGAAGCTGATTCAGAAACTTTGCCAAAAAGGAGTTTATGAATAAAGCTTTTCAAGACACCAACTCATGCATATTACAATGGTTCTTAAATAAGTAAAGACACTAAAGATCCAAGCTGGAGTACAAGTATCAAGACCAGAAGACACAAAAGACATCTTCAGCATTGGAAGCACTTTAGAAGACTTTTGTTTGTTGTATTTATACTTGTTAGGAACATTTTAAGTAATTACGTATGTATACATATCAGGGGAAGATTGTTAGCCTTAAAATATGAAGACTTATATGTAATTACATTAGTTTACTATTAGTCGGATACGCAAGGACTTGTTATGACATAATAGGATAGTTAGGCGTGTCACGGGATATATACCCTCCTAGACTTCATTGGGAGGGTGAGGATAATCATTTGTATCATCTCAAGTGTATGTGTTTTCCTCCTTCTCTTTATAAACATACACATCTTCCTATTTTTTTCTCTCTCTCATAATATGACTCTCTTTCTTTTTATCCTCCCTGACCTCCAGATTGTTCTTGGTTAGTGAATCTTTAATGATAACAAAATTATCATGTGGTCATATGCTATGCTTCTTGCTTTAGAGCGTAAAAATAAAACTGGTTTCATAGATGGTTCTTGTAGAAGGTCTAATATTGACGAAGTGTTAGGTAGACAATGGGATAGGGTGAATGTTGTTATTTTGGGATGGATTTTAACGAAGAGTTGTTTCTTGGTCATTTTTTTTTCGAAAAGGGCATCACATGTTTGGAAAGAATTGAAAGAAACTTATGATAAAGTAGATGGATCTGTGAATTCTAATCTGCATCATAAAATCAATTCATTAAGTCAAAATGGGTCTTCTATTATTGATTACTATCATAAGTTGAATGTTTTGTGGAAACAGTTTGATGCTTTGGTTTAGTTACCTAGATGCACTTGTCATGCTGATGATGATTTTAAAAAACATAATCAATTGATGAAATTAATGCAATTTTTGATGACTCTTATATGCAAATAAGTAGTAATATTCTCTTTAGAGAACCTTTACATGATGTGAGAAATTGATGCAGTTGTCGTAAGGGACTTCTACAAGAAGTTTTACAACTCTCTAGGCAGAGTACCTAACCCGTTGTAGTAGTAGTATAGGCAAGACTCGAGGGTTGTTATCATTCTCTAGGGGAATAGGTTGGGAAGGTTTGATCACGGTCTAACAGAATTCTAGGGGTCAAGAGAAGAGTATTTTGTATTTTTATGTTTATATTAAAGCAGGTAAATCTATAGTTTGAGAGGTTTGATTGGTTTTAGCTAATAAACTAAATAATAAACTATGCTAATGGTGATAACAATATAATAAAAAGATTATATTCATTTAATCATGTATTACTCCCTAGATTGCTTTTCCTAGTGTTGTTGCTTTGTCACACTTGTGATGATCTATTTAATTATTTACTAAGTTATGAACAGATTACACGAACCCGTTGTCTATTTAATATTCCGTTGAGGCAAAAAAACAAAGTAAGGTAGTATAAAGACTATTACCCGGCCCACAAGAGTATATTAAATGTATTTGAAATATATTAAGAGTGGATCAACCATATTAAGGGTAAGGTAGTATGAAGACTGTTACCGATGGTATCCTTTCTACAAAATCATGTTTCCTTAGACATATCAACAGCGATACAGACAAAAGCTGGTTTTCTAAAGCCTAACATGCAGATTCATTACAAGAAGCACACCACTAAGATCTACATTCTAGGTTTCATACAATCATAAATGAATACAATAAGGAATTTAGACAATTATGTTAAAGATAAATCAAGAACAATAAAGAATCAAACAACAAGACAAATTGAATGATTAAGGAATTCTTACTTGATTAAATAATGTATTTAAGGAGGTACAATAGGGTTTTAAAGCCCTAAAATCGTCCTAATAAGCTGCCAAATGAACTAGGGTTCGTCCCCCTTTTTTACTCTAAAGTTACACACATAAAACCCTAATTTCGGGTCTATATTTATAAGAATATCGCCGTGACGGCGTCGCGTTTTAATCGTGACGCCGTTATAAAGTAGAATCTTCTAGATACGAGTTGAGTCGGTGCGGACTGACGCCGTCAAAAGATGTTGTGACGCCGTCACTAGATGAAGTGTGACGACGTCGTGTATAAATGATGACGCCATTTCGAGGCTCTAAGACTTTAAATCTTGAAAAGTCTTGGTGTTGGTTTGTAGTCTTGTCCGTTTCTTCTCCAAATGAGCCTAAGTCATGTATATTTCCTCCAAATGCTAAATACCTGAAAAGGAACGATTAAGTACCTATTTTAGGCATAAATGCATGATTTAGGGGGTTAAATGACCCTGAAAAAGTGTATAAAAAGACACCTCATCAGAAATGCTTAGGCTATCATCTCTAGTGAGGAATCTCACAAGTTTGTTTCTAGTACTGGTTTTAGTACCTCCCAGAGCTCTCAGTCTTCTGTGTTTAATTCTAGTGTGGGTAATAGAAGTAATGCTTAGAGGTTTCAAACCTCTAGTATCTTTGCTAGGCCTGCTAATGTGACTAGACCTTCTAATTATGGGAATAGGAGAACTAATGGTGGGTCTGCTCTTGTTTGTGAGAACTGTGGATTTAATGGACATATCATTGATAAATGCTTTAAAATCATTGGATACCCTACTGATTTTGGAAAAAAATAACAATAATAGTTCTAATCAGGGTGTTTAAAATTTTATCAAGAGGTTTATAAATAACAATAATTCTATTGGTTCTAGTTCTACTTCTTCTTTTTCTAATGATCAAATTTCAAAACTTATTGCTTTAATTAAAGAAAACAATGTCAGTTCAAATGAAAAAATTGTGCAGGCCAATATAGCAGGTACTATTTTAAATAAAAGTAAGATTTTTAATAAAAAATTTTCATAAATTCTTTTGCTCTAACAGTCAACTTCATTGTGCACTAGTTGTAGCATGGTTGATTGTTGATTCAGGAGCAAATCAGCATCTTACATACACTGATAAAGATTTAGTTAATGTCATTGACATTTCCAAGTTTGGTATTAAAGTTTCACATCCTAATAGGACTGAAGCTAGTATTACCAAAGTTGGAAATATGATATTAAATGAAAATTTAACTCTATATGATGTGTTAGTTGTTCCAAAATACTGTGTGAGCCTTATTTTTGTTCATAAAGTGGCTAGAGACATAAACTTATTGTTGCTTTTGATGAATCAAAGTGTTATGTTTTACCTTAAGATTTGATGGATGTAAAAATTTTGGGGATTGGTAATCAAAAGAATGGTTTATGCTATTTTAAGGAAAACAAGGTACTAATTTTGACTTTAAGAAATCTATGTGTAATTTTTCTAAACAGGTTTGGCATTGCATACTTGGTCATCCCTTAGATCAAGTCTTAAAAGTTTTTAAAAAATGATATTTCTTTTGAAGATAATGATTTAGATCATTGTAAAATTTGTTAAAAAGCTAACAAACAAGAGAACATTTTCCCTTAAGTGAGCACAAATCATCTGTGCTTGCTGAATTAGTTCATCTTGACCTTTGGGGGCCTTACAAAGTTGTTAGTAAGGAAGGTTTCAGATATTTCCTTACTATAGTTGATGACTATACTAAGGCTGTTTGGGTGTATCTGTTGAAAAGTAAAGATGAAGTTTTTGATTGTGTTCTTACCTTTTATAATCTGGTAAAAAATCAATTTGGAAAAACTATTAAAATTCTTAGAAGTGACAATGGAACCGAATTTGTCAATAAACTGTTTAATAAGTTCCGTGTTGATAATGAAATTATACATTAAACCTCTTGTGCATATACACCTGAGCAGAATGGTATAGTTGAGAGGAAACATAAGCATCTTCTTAATGTTGCTAGATCCCTTCTGTTTCAGGGGGATTGCCTTTGATGTTATGGTCTGAGTGTTTTTTAACTGCTTGCTATTTGATTAACAGATTGCCTTCATCAGTGCTGAATGGAAAGTCTCCTTACAACCTTGTTTTTAATAAAAACCCTTGTTTGAATCATCTTAGAACTTTTGGGTGTTCTTGTTTTGCTACTATTCTTACCAGTAATGATAAGTTCAGTAGCAGATTTGAAAAAATGTGTTTTAGTTGGGTACTCACATGTTAAAAAAGGTTATAAGTTGTTTAGTCTTGAAAGGAAGCAATTTATTTTTCAAGGGATGTTAAATTTTCTGAAAATATTTTTCCTTTTAAGACTGATACTGCATCAGATGTCCCTAATGAGACTAGTCAGGATCTTAGGCATACCAATTTCTACCTAGACAATAGCAGTATTAGGGTCATTTAACATACTCTTTAAAAGTATTTTACAACACAACCTTCAAGACCTCGTAATTAAAAGCACAAAAAGTATATACTAGCACCTCACATAAGTGTTTGGGATTCTCTCTTTCTCTCGGGTGTATAATGAATTATAACATAATGGGGAAACCAAAAATCAACACTCATTACCTATCATAGCATGTAAATTACCATAGGCTTGGTAAAGGATCAAACCTTCACCACTAGGCGCAAGCATTATTCATTACTATCTAAGAGGTCTTTTAAAGGGTTGTGGGGTGTAGGTGTAAGATAACATATAATGGAAACGGAAACGGATGGGATACATTTGGGTGGCTTTGGGTGAATTTGGAGTGGAAGGGTTAGCTAATTATTTATACGAATACACATTGGTTTGGTTGCTAAGCCAAGACTCAGACGAAGATATACAAACTCTACACAACTCTACATCAATCTATTTCTTTTTCTTTTCTTGACTCTAATATAAACATAAACATAAGCAAATGGTAGCCCGTATATTTTTTTTTACTTTTTTTATAAGCTTTTACATGCTCGATATTTACAATCAAACTAATGACCCGATTTGAGGTGGATCAAAATAACATGGAGATCATCTAACAAACGTTTGGGGGTATTGACTCAACTTTTCTTCTCTATTCTTTCGCGAAATAAATACTACCATGAATCCCAATCGTCCTAAAACTGTTATTTAGATGATAAAGGATTAGCAACGTGTACTCAAAACAAACTAAATATTGGGTTAAAACAATAATGTACTAAAATTGAGTACATACAAGGTAGGCTAAGGCGATTTGGGTGTAACGATTGGTTTAAGGGTGACAATGCTCTTCATTAATAGTCCGGAATCCACCAGAAAATTACGAGAACCGTGAAAAAGGATAGGCTCGGAGAGTTGTACTAGGGGTATCCTGCACTAAAAATGAGTGCATGGCAATGGTGTGCGATAGTTATATGATCGGTGTGGCCATCATAACAATTACAGATTTAAAACATGGGTTAATACTAGTGCCACTTATCAAGCAAATCCTAATACTTACTATGCGGTCTCGGGATGCATCCTAAAAATAAGTTCTAGAATTTAATATACTACCGATACACTCATATAATTTAATACCGATACCAATGCTCCAGAAAAGGCGACAAACCCACATATACACATCCGTAACGACAGAATAAACACACATGACTGCTCACTACTTAACTCGAGAAACCTAAAGGCATAAACTATCTTGGGTATCAATAATGGATACCCGAATTCCTATAGATCTAAAGGCGAATCTCAAATTTTTGGGGTAGAATTTTGAGGGCTTTTGGGCTAGTCATATAAATTCCTGTAGATGAGACGCTATTAATACTCGGTTTTCGTCGGTATGTGTCATAAAAAAATTTAAATTTTGGTTAAAATTACCTTTTTATGCTATGTTTCGATATATTACCCATCATTTCAAGGACAAAGAAAATGGCAAATGAAATAATAGTTTCTAAGGCTTATTTTCCCCCTACACTTACGTTGAACATTGTCCTCAATGTTCTATAGAAGTACCTGTAAGAACGAATTAAAGGGAAAAGAAAACAAGTAAAAGAAACTAGTGCTCCCCTGGTTTGCTTAATAATGGAGAAGAAACATGCGATAACTGGTTAGATCGTCCTCCAAGAATCATCCAATGAAATTTCCTAAGAACTTCCAAGCTTCTTCTCATCAAATCTAACCTGTAATCAAAGACAAAGACAACTACACCAAGCATAAAATGTGCGATATAATAATATAAAGTGTGAAATTAGGGTTGACTCTATAAAGCAGTAAAGATAGGATGAGAGAATTGTTAAACTCATGGTTTTGCAGGTTTATAAAAGAATTACAACTTTCTTAAGTGTTGTTCAAGTTTTATTTTCAAAAATACTTACAATTTTCGAGTTTTCCTGTAACTGGGCGATTGACTCCGTCAGGAATATCCTGACCCCGTCACAAGTGTCGGGTGACGGGCGTCGCGCCTGTATATATAATCGTGACGCCGCTCTCCACACCTCTGTGAAAACTACATTTTTTAATTTTTGATTTAAAAAAATTCCTGCACTCATTTCTTATAGTTATTCTCTATCAAAGCATGCATAACTACCTGGAAGAATAACCATTCAATCATCTGACTCGAAACTGACTACGGAAGTAACATCTAAACATTTTATTTCAAATGTTTGAATTTGGTTCTAAAAACCAAATATTTCCCCTACACTTATTTTGTTGCTAAATACATTTGATTTCAAATAAGACGAAGTTACAAACAAAGCATGATTACAAAATAATTCAAACATAATAAAACAAACAATAAAGAATTAAAACACACAAGACACTCCTAATTGCGGGAAAAGTAAATATTAGGTTGCCTCCCATAAAGCGCTTGTTTTGCTTGTTTTTGTTCGAGTCACGAGCCTAACTCTACCCTTATTTAATAGATAAAGGGGAGGGTTCCCCTACACATGATTTCAAGTGCAAGTGATAGTAACGGTACATACCATCGTGATGAGAAGGAGCCATACGTTGAGAAATTTGTTGTTGAAGAATAGACTCTAAACGGCATGCTTTTAGAATTCTACATCTCTCTACTTCATTTGGCCTATCAAATAAACTAAGTTCTACTCCTAGAGGAGAAACTTCCTTGGATTCTAATCCCCAATCATCATCAAACATCTCCCAATTTGAAATATCAACACCTATGGATAGACCTTTTCCTAATAAACCCAGTTTAAATCCATAATGTCTCTTAGGGTTATCTATACCTGGGTTATAATAACTATACACACCCTTAGGATGGGAATTTACCACGTAAGGTAAAGGCGGTGTTTGAATTGTTAAATAATCTACTACCTTCATCCTAGAACTATCTGGACTATGTGGTTTGATGGGTGGTTCGGGGCCTATTACGTCTCTTAGATTTACATCTAAGGATGGACTATTGAGTAAAGGTTGAGGCTCTGGTCCATCAAAACTAGGAACTTCCCTAGAACTAAAAGGAGTGTTGTGATTACAATTCAAGCCTACTTCCTCTAGTTTTGTTTCATTCAAAGGTGCTACCTCTATCGGGGTTCCTAAATTATTTTCTACTTCTTCCGGGTAAGTCACGGGCGGTGTGTATTCCTCAAATGACGGTTGGGTTTGTGTGGTACTTTGTGGGCTTAACTTTTTCGCATCATGTCGGGACTTTCTGTTTCGGTTATTTTTTGTACCAGACTTAAAGCCAATGGTACTTTCCCTTATAAGAGGTGGACTGGGGAAGATTGTGCGGACGTGTTTGACACAAAGTGACTTTGGTGAGACGAATTTAGGTGTATGTAAAGATGCCTTTTCTGTGAGAACTTCCGAGAATTTATAACCATTAAGGGGCTCAAGATCCTTAGTGTCGGGGTACCTTGTGATCTTCTTGATCTTTTTAGTTCTATTTTCTTCCATCCTTATTTCTTCCTTTAATTTCCCTACAACCTCCAAAGAGAGTTGCATGAAATCACTTCTAATAACACCCATATACTCTTCAAGTTTCTTAACTTTTTATTCTTGATCGAGAATGAAATTAATCACAAGATCCTCGAATGCCTCCTGGCGTGATAGTTCCGGAGGTAGTTGACGCATCATGTCTCTTTATATCCCAAAATACTTTCACTCCTTCCCATTAGCGTTATTGCCTCCTCCATAAGTGTTCCAACTTTACACTCCATGATCCCTAATAATTGTTTAAGGTCAGGGTTTTCATAGTTGAGGCCCTCTTTTTCTGGGATGATAGGGTCATTCCACCCTTCATCCTCATATCGTGCTAACTCCTTGATGGTGGCCCATGATTTTTCTGCACTCATTTTCCTTAGTCGGCCTCCAACAGTGTAGTCCACTGTCTTTTTTAGGGTGTGATTAATGCGGTCGTAAAATATTTGCACTTGGAGCCAGAGATCAATTCCATGGTAAGGGACTTTTCGAAGTAAGTCCTTGAAACGAGTCCATGCTTTTGAGAGAGATTCTCCTTGATGTTATTGGAACATCAGGATATCGTTGCGGAGTTTTGCAGTCCTTCTTGATGGAAAGAATTAAGCAAGGAAACGAGTAGTAAGATCCTCCCATATGGTGATGGATCCTGCTGGAAGACGTTCAAGCCAATTGCTAGCTTGATCGCGAAGGGAAAATTGAAATAAACGCAGTCGCGTTATTTCCATGTTTTCACCGTCAAGGTCAAATGAGTCCACAAGTTTTAAGAAATCCTTAAGGTGTTGGTTTAGATCCTCGGACCGAAGTCCGTGGAATGAGCATCCGTTTTGCACCAACCGAATGGTATCAGATCGAAGAGGTACCACGTTGTTCCCTACGGGGAGCTCAATGGTATTCCTGTAGCCCTCGTGGCTAGGTTTGGAGTAGTCTCCAAGAGTACGGATAGGATTCTCGTCTCCTATGGTGGTTGACGAGAATGGGTTACGAAACAAATAACACAAAGAAAAGATAGACTATAAGAAAGCCAATATAACAAAAACAAAATTCTCACTTTAAAGGATTCAAGCGAGTAGAACTAAGCTAAACTATGATTAAAATCTAACTATTCTCCACGCAGCGGCACCAAAAACTTGATGCGGTTGTCATAAGGGACTTCTACAAGAAGTTTTACAACTCCCTAGGCAGAGTACTTAACCATTGTAGTAGTAGTATAGGCAAGACTCGGGGGTTGTTATCGTTCTCTAGGGGAATAGGTTGGGAAGGTTTGATCACGGTCTAATAGAATTCTAAGGGTTGAGAGAAGAGTATTTTTGTATTTTTATGTTTATATTAAAGCAAGTAAATCTATGGTTTGAGAGGTTTGATTGGTTTTAGCTATTAAACTAAATAATAAACTACGCTAATGGTGATAACAATATAATAAAAAGATTGTATTCATTTAATCATGTATTACTCCCTAGATTACTTCTCCTAGTGTTGTTGCTTTGTCACACTTGTGATGATTTATGTAATTATTTCCTAAGTCATGAACAGATTACACGAACCCGCCGTCTACATAATATTCTGTTGAGGCAAAACACAAAGTAAGGTAGTATGAAGACTATTACTCAGCCCCCAAGAGTATATTAAATGCATTTGAAATATATTAAGAGTGGATCAACCATATTAAGGGTAGGGTAGTATGAAGACTGTTATCGATGGTATCCTTTCTACACAATAATGTTTCCCTAAACATATCAACAACGATACAGACAAAAGCTGGTTTTCTAAAGCCTAACATGCATATTCATCACAAAAAGCAACACCACTAAGATCTACATTCTAGGTTTCATGCAATCATAAATGAATACAATAAGAAGTTTTGCCAAGCATGTTAAAGATAAAGCAAGAACAATAAAGAATCAAACAAGACATATTGAATAATTAAGATAGTCTTACTTGAATAAAACATGTATTGAAGGAGGTACAATAGGATTTTGAAGCCCTAAAATCATCCTAATAAGCTGCCAAACAAACTAGGGTTCGTCCCCCTTTTTACTCTAAAGTTACACACATAAAACCCTAATTTCGGGTCTATATTTATGAGAATATGGCTGTGACGGCGTCATGTTTTAATCGTGACGCCGTTATAAAGTAGAATCTTCTATATACGAGTTGAGTCGGTGCGGGCTGACGTCGTCAAAAGATGTTGTGACGCCGTCACTAGATGAAATGTGACAGCGTCGTGTATAAATGGTGACGCCGTCTCTAGGCTCTGAGACTTTAAATCTTGAAGAGTCTTGGTGTTGGTTTGTAGTCTTGTTCGTTTCTTCTCCAAATGAGCCTAAGTCACGTGTATTTCTTCCAAATGCCTTCCAAATGTTAAATACCTAAAAAGGAACGATTAAGTACCTATTTTAGGCATAAATGCACGATTTAGGGGGTTAAATGACCCCGGAAAAGTGTATAAAATGGCGCCTCGTCAGAAATGCTTATGCTATGATCTCTAGTGAGGAATCTTACAAGTTTGTTTCTAGTACTGGTGTTAGTACCTCCCAGAGCCCTTTGTCTTCTGTGTTTAATTCCAGTATGGGTAATAGAAGTAATGCTCAGAGGTTTCAAACCTCTAGTAGCTTTGCCAGGCCTGCTAATGTGACTAGACCTTCTAATTATGGGAATAGGAGAACTAATGGTGGGTCTGCTCTTGTTTGTGAGAACTATGGATTTAATGGACATACTATTGATAGATGATTTAAAATCATTGGATACCCTATTGATTTTGGAAAAAAAATAACAATAATAGTTCTAATCAGGGTGTTCAAAATTTTATCAAGAGGTTTATAAATAACAATAATTCTGTTGGTTCTAGTTCCACTTCTTCTTTTTCTGATGATCAAATTTCAAAACTTATTGCTTTAATTAAAGAAAACAGTGCTAGTTCAAATGAAAATTTTGTGCAGGCCAATATAGCAGGTACTATTTTAAATAAAAGTAAAATTTTTAATAAAAAAAATTCATAAATTCTTTTGCTTTAATAGTCAACTTCATTATGCACTAGTTGTAGCATGGTTGATTGTTGATTCAGGAGTAAATCAACATCTTACATACACTGATAAAGATTTAGTTAATGTTGTAGGATCGATATTCCTTTATGAAACACTGATATACTGTCAACTATGCGGAATCTAGTTGGCAGTACTTAAGAAGAACACACAATAGTTTCTCAAACGATTTCTATTATAAACCTTTTGAATCTGCCTAAATTGCAGATCCCTAATACAATACTAATAATTCTTAACTCGTGTTTTTCCTATATCTCTTAATATCTTCCTAGAGATCCTTTTATAAACATAAGGATAACCTCTAGTAGATGTACAGTCCTTGTATGACATAAACACTAATCAATACTAATCATTAAACTAACTGTTACAAGATAATTACTAACATAACCATTTAAGTGTGGCCCAAAACCTTTGTATAAGCCCAAAGTCAAACGATTTTTAACCCGGGTCAAAGAAAAATCAAACGCACCCTTTTCAACCATGGATCAACGTTTTACAAAATACTATGCTTCACGTTCCACCCAAGAATAATGAGCTTGAAGGCAAGTGAGCACAAATCATCTGTGCTTGCTGAATTGGTTAATCATGACTTTGGGGGCCGTACAAGTTGTTTAGTAAGGAGGTGATCATAATATTTTTTACTTTAGGTGATGACTTATATAAGGTGTTTGGGTGTATCTTGAAAAGTAAAGATGAAGTTTTTGATTGTGTTCTTACCTTTTATAATCTGGTAAAAAATCAATTTGGAAAAACTATTAAAATTCTTAGAAGTGACAATGGAACTAAATTTGTCAATAAAATGTTTAATAAGTTCTGTGTTGATAATGAAATTATACATCAAACCTCTTGTGCATATACACCTGAGCAGAATGGTATAGTTGAGAGGAAACATAAGCATCTTCTTAATGTTGCTAGATCCCTTATGTTTCAGGGGGATTGCCTTTGATATTATGGTCTGAGTGTTTTTTAACTGCTTGCTATTCGATTAACAGATTTCCTTCATCAGTGCTGAATGGAAAGTCTCCTTACAACCTTGTTTTTAATAAAAACCCTTGTTTGAATCATCTTAGAACTTTTGGGTGTTCTTGTTTTGCTACTATTCTTACCAGTAATGATAAGTTCAGTAGCAGATTTGAAAAAATGTGTTTTAGTTGGGTACTCACATGTTAAAAAAGGTTATAAGTTGTTTAGTCTTGAAAGGAAGCAATTTATTTTTCAAGGGATGTTAAATTTTCTGAAATATTTTTCCTTTTAAGACTGTACTGCATCAGATGTCCTGTAATGAGATAGTCAGATCTTAGCATACCAAGTTCTACCTAGGACAATAGCGTTATTAGGGTCATTTTTAAAACCATACTCTGTAATAAATAGTATTTACAACACAACCTTCAAGACTCTAATTAAGAGCACAAAAAGTATATACTAGCACTAATAAGTGTTTGGGTATTCCTCTCTTTCTTCGGGTGTAGATTGAATTTATAACATAATGGGGAAACCAAAAATCAAACATCATTAACTTACATGCATGTAAATTCCATAGGCTTGGTATAGGATCAAACTTTCACATAGGCGCATGCATTTTCATTACTATATAAGAGGTCTTTTAAAGGGTTGTGGGGTGTAGGTGTAAGATAACATATAATGGAAACGGAAACGGATGGGGGATATCGCTGTAATTCGTGTTCTTCCAGTGCTATGGAGGGATCATATTGGGAAGTTTCAATCTTTTCTGTACTTATTACATCTGGTGGCTTTGGGTGAATTTGGAGTGGAAGGGTTAGCTAATTATTTATACGAATACACATTGGTTTGGTTGCTAAGCCAAGACTCAGACGAAGATATACAAACTCTACACAACTCTACATCAATATATTTCTTTTTCTTTTCTATTTTTTTCTTTTTGAACATAATACATCATATCATGGGGTTTATAACACGTACCCCTACACTTAAGCTTTTACATGCTCGATATTTACAATCAAACTAATGACCCGATTTGAGGTGGATCAAAATAACATGGAGATCATCTAACAAACGTTTGGGGGTATTGACTCAACTTTTCTTCTCTATTCTTTCGCGAAATAAATACTACCATGAATCCCAATCGTCCTAAAACTGTATTTAGAAGGATAAAGACTTAGCAACCGTGTACTCAAACAACTAAATTGGGTTAAAACAATAATGTACTAAAATTGAGTACATACAAGGTAGGCTAAGGCGATTTGGGTGTAACGATTGGTTTAAGGGTGACAATGCTCTTCATTAATAGTCCGGAATCCACTAGAAAATTACGAGAACCGGTGTAAAAGGGATTAGCTCGGAGAGTTGTATGGGGTATCTGCACTAAAAATGAGTGCATGGCAATGGTGTGCGATAGTTATATGATCGGTGTGGCCATCATAACAATTACAGATTTAAAACATGGGTTAATACTAGTGCCACTTATCAAGCAAATCCTAATACTTACTATGCGGTCTCGGGATGCATCCTAAACCACCAGTTCTAGAATTTTAATATAATACCGAAACACTCATTATAATTTCATACCCGATATCCAATGCCCCAGTAAAAGCGACAAACCACATATACACATCCCTAACGACAGATAAAACAAAACACATGTGCTCACTACTTAAACTCGAGAAACCTAAAGGCATAAAACTATCTTGGGGTATCAATAATGGTTACCCGAATTTAAAGATCTAAAGGCGATCTCATATTCTTTGGGGGTAGAATTTTGAGGGCTTTTGGGTAGTCATATAAATTCCTGTAGATGAGACGCTATTAATATCGGTTCTTCGTCGTATGTGTTCATAAAAAAATTAATTTTTGGTTTAAAATTACCTTTTTATGCTATGTTTCGGGATATATTACGTCATTTCAAGGACAAAGAATGGCAAAATGAAATTAATAGTTTTCTAAGCTTCTTTTCCCCCTTCACTTCGTTGGAACATGTACCTCAATGTTCTATAGATGTAACCTGTAAGATAACGAATTCAAGGGAAAAGAAAAACAAGTAAGAGAAACTAGTGCTCCAACTGGTTTTGATTAATAATGGAGAAGAAAATGCGATCTCTGTAGATCGTCATCTCAAGAATCATCAATGAAATTCCTAAGAACGTTCCAAGCTTCTTCTCATCAAATCTACCTGTATCAAAGACAAAGACCAACTACACCAAGCATACAAATCGGGCGATATAAGAATATAAAGTTGTGATTAGGGTTGACTTTAATGCAGTAAAGATAGGATGAGAGAATTGTTAAACTCATAGTTTTGCAGGTTTATAAAAGATTTACCAACTTCTTAAGTGTTGTTCAAGTTTTATTTTCAAAAATACTTACAATTTTCGAGTTTTCCTGTAACTGGCGATTGACGCCGTCAGGAATATTGACCCCGTCACAAGTGTCGCGGTGACGGCGTCGCGTGTAAATCGTGACGCCGTCTCCACACTCTGTGAAAACTCTTTTCATTTTTGATGAAAAATTTCCTGCACTCATTCTTATAAGTTATTTTCCTGTACAAAATGCTGCATAACAACCTGAGAATTAACAATTCAATCATATGACTCGAAACTGACACGAATTAATCTAAACAATTTATTTCAAATGTTTGAATTTGGTTCTAAAAACCAAATATTTCCCCTACACTTATTTTGTTGCTAAATACATTTGATTTCAAATAAGACGAAGTTACAAACAAAGCATGATTACAAAATAATTCAAACATAATAAAACAAACAATAAAGAATTAAAACACACAAGACACTCCTAATTGCAGGAAAAGTAAATATTAGGTTGCCTCCCATAAAGCGCTTGTTTTGCTTGTTTTTGTTCGAGTCACGAGCCTAACTCTACCCTTATTTAATAGATAAAGGGGAGGGTTCCCCTACACATGATTTTCAAGTGCAAGTGATAGTAACTTGGTACATACCATCGATGATGGAAGGAGCCACGTTGAGAAATTTTTTGTTGAAGAATAGACTCTAAACGGTGTGCTTCTAGAATTCTATCTCTCTCTACTTCATTTGGCCTATCAATATAAATAAGTTTCTATCCTAGAGGAGAAAACTTCCTTGGTTATAATCACCAATGCATCATCAAACATCTCCCAATTTGGATATATCAACACCTAGGATAGACCCTTTTCCTAATAAACACCAGTTTAAATCCATATGTCTCTTAGTGTTATCTATACCTGGGTTTTATAACTATACAACCCTTTAGGATGGGAATTTACAATAAGGTAAAGGCGGTGTTTCGAATATGTTAAATAATCTACTACTTCATCTAGAACTATCGGATATGTGGTTTGATGGGTGGTTCGGGCCTATTACGTCTCTAGATTACATCTAGGATGGACTATGAGTAAAGGTTGATTTTATTTTTTTTTTTTTTTTAAGGCTTGTCCATCAAAACTAGGAACTTCCCTAGAACTAAAAGGAGTGTTGTGATTACAATTCAAGCCTACTTCCTCTAGTTTTGTTTCATTCAAAGGTGCTACCTCTATCGGGGTTCCTAAATTATTTTCTACTTCTTCCGGGTAAGTCACGGGCGGTGTGTATTCCTCAAATGACGGTTGGGTTTGTGTGGGTACTTTGGTGGGGGGGCTTAATTTTTCGAATATGTCGGGACTTTCTGTTTCGGTTTATTTTTTTTACGACTAAGCCAAATGGTACGTTCCTTATAAGAGGTGGAACTGGGGAAGATTGTGAGGACTGTGTTTGACACTAGTGGACTTTGGTGAGACGAATTTAGGTGTATGTAAAGATGCCTTTTCTGTGAGAACTTCCGAGAATTTATAACCATTAAGGGGCTCAAGATCCTTAGTGTCGGGGTACCTTGTGATCTTCTTGATCTTTTTAGTTCTATTTTCTTCCATCCTTATTTCTTCCTTTAATTTCCCTACAACCTCCAAAGAGAGTTGCATGAAATCACTTCTAATAACACCCATATACTCTTCAAGTTTCTTAACTTTTTATTCTTGATCGAGAATGAAATTAATCACAAGATCCTCGAATGCCTCCTGGCGTGATAGTTTCGGAGGTAGTTGACGCATCATGTCTCTTTATATCCCAAAATACTTTCACTCCTTCCCATTAGCGTTATTGCCTCCTCCATAAGTGTTCCAACTTTACACTCCATGATCCCTAATAATTGTTTAAGGTCAGGGTTTTCATAGTTGAGGCCCTCTTTTTCTGGGATGATAGGGTCATTCCACCCTTCATCCTCATATCGTGCTAACTCCTTGATGGTGGCCCATGATTTTTCTGCACTTATTTTCCTTAGTCGGCCTCCAACAGCGTAGTCCACTGTCTTTTTTAGGGTGTGATTATTGCGGTCGTAAATTTTTGCACTGGAGCCGAGATCATTTCAATGGTTATAGGGGACTATTTCGAGTAAGTCCTTGAAACGAGTCCATGCTTTGAGAGAGATTCTCCTTGATGTTATTGGAACATCAGGATCTCATTTTGGAGTTTTGCAATCCTTCTTGATGGAAAGAATTAAGCAAGGAAACGAGTAGTAAGATCCTCCCATGTGGAGATGGATCCTGCTGGAAGACGTTCAAGCCAATTGCTAGCTTGATCGCGAAGGGAAAATTGAAATAAACGCAGTCGCGTTATTTCCATGTTTTCACCGTCAAGGTCAA
This sequence comes from Tanacetum coccineum, assembly GCA_026074375.1. NCBI lineage: Eukaryota > Viridiplantae > Streptophyta > Magnoliopsida > Asterales > Asteraceae > Tanacetum > Tanacetum coccineum. The sequence continues at coordinate 60,248 of BQNB010007740.1, read as the reverse complement.
ATGAGTCCACAAGTTTTAAGAAATCCTTAAGGTGTTGGTTTAGATCCTCGGACCGAAGTCCGTGGAATGAGCATCCGTTTTGCACCAACCGAATGGTATCAGATCGAAGAGTGGTACAGTTCGTCCCTAGGGAGCTCAATGGTATTCCTGTAGCCCTCGTGGCTAGGTTTGGAGCAAGCCGTTTATTAAGTGTGCTAAAAGATAAATGTTAGTCGATAATAATCTTTAGGATATCGGATTTCCCCAAACTAATGGCAAGTAAAGTCTAGGAAGCTCGAGTGGACCAGGACAAAACACCAAACACGAGTGTCTTTAAAATTTTTTGGGTCAATCCTACAACAATCACAAGTACAAACAACAATAAGAATCGGAAGAGTACAAGCCTTCTCACATCACAACAGAAATAAGAAAGAAAATAGAAAATGGATAAGCATGGGGTACCTCTCACGAAGCACTTTATTTTTGGTAACCGAGTCACATAGCTTGACTCGATCCCCGAATTTATTTGTCCTTGGAGAAAGTGTGGAAGAGAAAATCTCAATCGGGCTTCCATTAATGTTTGGATAAACATTTAAGCACATGAAAGTTCCATCCCAATGAAATGCCACTGGCTCTAAGTGGAGATGCCGGGGTCAAAAATGGTGTCCTTATTTTTGGTGGAGGAAAGTAAGGGAGAAACCCCAGGGTAAGGGAGGTACGTAAGAAAAGTCTGAGTGACAAATGTGAAGGAATCGTCAACTTCAACATTAATCTCACCTCCCCTTGGGTCAAAACATTCATCTTCATTAAACTCATCAACATTGTTGATCACGGGCACATCGGGTTCCATGATGAAGGTTAAACGTTCATATTCGGGAATGGGATCATTGTTAAGCAAGTTGTCAATAATATCCTCTTCTGAGTCAAAATCACTTTCAATACCCGGTGGTATCGAATCATCTGGTCCGGAAAATATATCGATCTCTTCCCTATTAGAGTCATTATCCTCAATGAGAGTAGTAGATGAGGGAAGAGATTCGATGATTGTATGAGATTTTTTCAGTGATCGGGAAGATGAATTTCCGCATAGCAATGACATTCGATTGATATAATCCTCGTGCTCTCTAACAATTCCTGGAGGAATCGTGATAAGTTCACCGGTGAACTCATGGTAGAGAGGATCACTTTTGGGAGAAAAAGTTATCAAAGGTCATTCTCTGGTTCATTCCTAAGTTGTTGTGGTTCATTATCGAAAAACACTTCGGGAGAAAGATTATGGGTAGTATCCTCACTAATCAAACTCTCAAGATAGGTTACGTCCCCTTCCGAATCATAATTACCTTCATTATATGTAGGAACTTCGATAGCTAGAAAAGCATCGATCTCATCATTATCGCCTCTTGGATTGAAACACTCAGCCTCATCATTCGTTTTACATTCCAAATCAAACTCATTCTCTTCAAAAGGTGGATCTTCGATGAATCCCTCGAGAATGGAAGCAACGCTTTTCAAAGAAGTAGACGGATCATTGTGGAGTAGAAACTCAATGTCGTCTCTTGGAATAAGACTCTTATCTTTGTTATGAATCAAAAAAGAGGTGTGACTAGGAAAGTCGCACCTCATCAAGGTTGGAATCATAAGAATCCTTGCACTTGATATCCTCTAATTCTTCATCAAAAAGAGGGTTATTAAAATTGACATCAAATTCGAAAAGAGGGTTAGAGAAAGTCACGGAATTATCACGTGGAACGTTGATGGAAGAGAAATCATCACACGAAGGTAAATCATTCTTACTATCACTCCTGGATGTTTCCTCAGATTATCTTAGGATTGGGACAATTTCTTCAGTACTAAAAGTACTAATGTGTTCGAACCCCCATAATGAAGGAATCCTTGGTGTTAATAGATGGTAAGGTGGATGTGATTGCAAAAACTGAAGAAACTTGAGGTGGTTTGTTTGAATGGAACATGCTCTCCTTGCAAATAACTCTAAAATTCTTCAAACAAGGTATGATACGAGTTTGGCGTTTAACTGTTGGCTCTGCGAGATTATTCACTTCCTGCTTTTCTTTTTCATTATTGACATCTTCCGATGGAGGCAAGCAAACTAGAGCGGGTTTGGTATGTGCTTAATTACACATACCATTTTCCATTAAAAACGGACTTAAAAGACTAAAAACATACCAAAAATACATTGTATTTGTATGTTTTGCATTTAAATTGTGCAGGAACGGATATTCAAAAAAGAAAGCCAAAAACAAACCAAAACTAGCAAGGGATGGAAAAGACCAAGTCAAGTCAAAGTCTAAAGTCAACCACATGAAGAAAATACAACTTGAGGGACTAAAATTGCCAAACCCCAAGTTGTATTGCAAGAATTAAAAGGCAAGGGTGTAGGATCGTTATTCCTTAATGAAACACTGATATACTGTCAACTATGCGGAATCTAGTTGGCAGTACTTAAGAAGAACACACAATAGTTTTTCAAACGATTCTTTTATAAACCTTTGAATCTGCCTAAATTGCAGATCCCTAATACAATACAATTAATTCTTAACTCGTGTTTTTTCATAAAACTTCTAATACCTTCCTAGGAGATCCCTTTATACCATAAGGATAACTCTAGTGAAGGTGAACAAGTCCTGTATATCATAAAAATCTAATCAATACTAAATCACTAATTTAACTGTGTACAAAGATAATTACTAACATAACTATTAAATGATAATCTTTAAGATTCCTTTATCCACGCATGGCAGTAACGTTGACTTTTCTCCTTACTAAGTAGGCAGAACTTTCGTCTTCAACTTAGCAGTACTTGACCTTTTTACTTATCAGTACTTTTGACCTTTTTGACTTGGCATTTCCCAACAAGTCCTCCCCTAACCTTAATACTACTTGCTTGACTTCAAGTTTCTTAGATAGATTGTTCTCTTTGTTCAGCCGTACTGACCTTTTTAAAATCATTTTTTTTTTTTAAGCTTCATCCTTTTAACACATCTTAATTACATCTTTTTTGAATGCAATCTCATGATAAACACTTCTTTGAACAGTTCATTGTCTTAGCATCAATCCAGATTGTTCTTCTCAGCTAAATGTCTTTTCAGCAACAGAATGGATTTGGATGAGCATTTTTACGCAAGTAGCCATTTCACTCTTTGGGCTAGTCAGTTCTTTGGTAATCTAGAAAAAGTAATAATCCCATGGTGAACTGAAAACCATTTCAACACACATAACAAGAATCATGTGTTGTTGAGTACTATATGACTTTGGTAGTTTATTACAACCAAAACGGAGATTGATTAGTCCTTTACCTATAGGCCTTTTGCTCAGGACTAGCCAACACTTCAGTAATACAACATTGGTGAGTTTGAGGGACCATAGAAAGTTTTTCGAGCAAGACTCTTAAAGCTATCAACGGATTATGAGATCTCTTACCAAAATGCCTTTGCTTTGTAGTACGCCAATAATTCAGTGTAATACCATGAGTGTATTTAACACCATAGACAATTTATTGGTAAATTGACAACCTCAACAGCTTTGAAGGTCTTTACCAAAACTTGTTATTTGGACTAGTCAATACTATTATGTATTGTATAAGACATGTGAAATGAAATACCATTTGCTGTTGTGTGTTAACCAACACTCAAACCCTTAAAACAGTTTGTATTCGAATATATCTGTGCTTAAAAAACTTTTTGCACACTCAAATCGCACCACATTCAAAAACAAGCTTTTTCACTAGCAGTACCTTCATCAATGTACTGTTTTTGTTTTTAACACAAGCAGTACTTTGAACAAAGTTACGCAGCTTGTTCACGGTTAAATCTTATTTATCAAAATAAGATATATATAGACAAAGAAAATTTTGGATAAACAACCCAGTTGTTTAAGAATAGTCCACCATCTTTTCATTGTCCACAAGATGAACAGATGTATACAAAGTTAATGGCGCTCAGCTCAACATCAACTTCCATGCATATCTAGACATCCTTATCATCAACTCTCTTATAGAGGATATCTTGCTTCAGCGCACCCCCCACCCCCCCCCCACACCCCCCGCATGTGAATCAAAGTGCCATCTTCTATCCTAGTGTATGCACTCCTGAAGATTCATGAAACCTCCATCTTAGATTTCCCATTCATCTTGATCCTTCCAAGAAGTCATCATCACTTGATCAGCCGTCTCCCAAAATAATGGGTTTAGATCACCTAGGAAGCATCAAACCTAAGTCCCGGTTGGAGGAAAGTGTTGCTCATAATAATCTTGAACAACTCGATTTAGGTGATACAAATACCTGTCTATCTAAGACATGCAGTATCTCCTCATAAAGTATCAAAAGCCTGAAGTGATTATTTTCTCTGTGAAGGATGAGAATACTCCACCATCAGGTGAATCCATAACTTTGGAGCTCTGAAATCATGGAGAATCCTTCTAATAACTCTCTATCTTGTGCATTCTTTTCAAAGTCCTACAATCCTAAGATAGTTTTCTAAGCACATCAATGGTTTCAGTTCTGCAACTTAGCTTCTTTGATGGCTGTTGCTCAGCAATTTGTAGCTATTCCTTTTCCTTGAGATCTTTTTGCTTACCTCTTTCCCTCAACATCTCCCTTTCTTTCTCTCTGAAACCATTGGAATAAATCTTTTGAAGTAGTCTATAATAGAACTTTGAACTTTGTCATACAAAACTTTCATCTGTGGAACCTTAAGTTTTTTCAAATTTTTTGTATCCTTGACCTTTTAAGAAACTCTATCATTAGATTACTTTCTTGAGCAAGAGAAGGTAGGTTCCTCAAAAGTAGTCTTTGGCTTTGTTTTCTTCAATTCTCCAAACCTCATTCTTTCTTCTTCTGCATCCCAATTCAGCTTGAATTTTTCAAGCAACCTCCCCATCATTTTAGTTGTCCAAGGCTCGATTTGTTTGAAGAGTTAATATATTCTTTTTAGGTTCTTCAACCAGTATCCTTTGCCTTTCTCTTTAGGATCATTACCTTGAGTAATCAGTACCGATGAGTTTGGCTTGTTGAGGGTTGAGATTGTATGGGACCAGGAATGCTCAAACCCTCTTGTTCTAGAAATATGCAACAAGACTTCAGCAGCTTTTAAGTTGTGCTTACAGACTCCTCCATAACTTGAATTGGACGGAGTGGGCTTGAAGGACCTGCTTCATCTTCAAAATTTAGGGTCCTTGGAGTAATAGTACCCTGTCTAGCAGTACTTTGAGTTGTCTCCAAATCCAGTTCTTCTGTTTCTCCACTCTTTACATTAGAAGCTTCTTTCTCCTCAATATTAACTTCTTCAGTCTCATCACTTTTTCTTTCCAAATCAGGAGTAACAGCAGCATCTTTATCAACAATATCATCAAAGAAAGGATGTGCTGTATCTTCTTCTTGAACATTGTGCTCTTCAGACAAAGTTCCTTCATCCTTATTCCTCCCCAATTTGACTGAAGACACTTTCTTCTTATGCTTCTTTCTTCGTCTCTTTTGCTTCTTAAGGTTTTGATTCTCTACCCAAAAAGCATGATGCTGGACCACTGGCTGGACGAATTTGGACAGTTTCTTGAGCTTGGCTTTGAGCTTGATTATTTGTTTAGCTTGAGAAAGGGTTTGCCTCTTGAGTCTCTTAACTTCCCTGTTCAAAGCATATATATCTAAAAGTCCCTCATCTCCTCCAGATGTTTGAGACGCATCTGTGGGAGTATAATCATTGGGAGATTTAGGAATAGAAGCAGTACCTTGATATGCAGCAGTACCTTGTAAGGTATCAGTACCTTGAACTGCATCAGAATCATGTGGTGTAGCAGTACCATGGAAGGAAGCAGTACCTTGTACTGAAGCAGTACGTTGAGAATGAGCAGCACTTTGAGTTGGAGTGCCTTGAGCATCCCTTGCAGAACTTGCAGCCCTAGAATGAGGACTAGTACTATGTTCTTCCTCCGCTGCCAATGCTGTTACTACCTCTAACATAGATGGAGTCAAAGGTGTAATCCTACACGAGAACTTAGGACTATGCTTCCTCATGAATGTAAAAACCTTAGAAGGAAGTGAAACGGATGGTATAAAGTCCTGAGGTCTGTCTACTCCCTCTAACTGCTTGTTCAAAAACAATTGAACGAACCTAGGATACATAAGAAAAGGTGTACCATTTGAAATATGTCCTAGCATCCCAGTTAGAATCATCAAGGAGAAATTAAACTTTTGGTTTGTGGCTAGACCTACAAGAGCAGAGGCAATGTTTGTCCCAAATTGTTCCCATGAAGTGCTCTTAGGACTTAAACAGTGGAGTAAGACATGAACTAAATACTTCCACTGTGGGCTAAATAGAGGTTTAGAGAAAGTGAGTTGTGCTAAGTTACCCTCGTAGCCAATATCTCTGAGCAAGTCCCAAATAACTTGCTTAGGAAAGCAATCAACTCCATTTTCATCATCAAAGAGTAGGTCAGCTCGAATGGTTGCTTCAGAAATCAAAATCTTCTTGCCAGCTACCTTGGCGCGGATGTGAGGTACGTCATTGATCACTTTGAGAGAAGCGGTAGCCCAAAATTGTTGAAGCCATGGACCAATAAGATCAGGATCAACCAACAACGAGTAATTAATGGAGCAGCCAGTGAGAAAGTCAATGATTTGATAAAAATCAGCATTCTGTGCCGTCTTTTCCACACACGCAATCATGTTGTGCTTGTTACAAGTGCGAATGTTTGCCATTTGAAGGGAAATTAATGTGCGTCGGAGGTTGTAATTTAAAAAAATATGTATGAAAAGAGATAAAGTGAGAGAAAAATGCAATTCAGTTGAGTATTTATAGGTTGTGTTGGATAACTATGAAGTTACCGTTGTAAATACGTTTTTAGCGCAAAAACGTACGTTTGACCGTTGACCGAACGTTAGAACAGTACTTTGTTGTCTAAGCAGTACTTTCTAAGACAAGCAGTACTTTGAGTTGGCTAAGCAGTACTTTCAACTTAAAAAAAATTTCCAACTCAAATTTGTGCAACGACAACCCTTCAACCTTGCAAACTATCTCTTCAAATCATCAAACCTCTGAAAAATCATTCATATCCTCCCCTCAAATGTAGCTAGAGTGCTTCCAAAAATCCAATCTAACCAAACCAGTACTTTACTTGATCACCAGTACTTTATATGTGATCCTCCCCTCAAAGATAGCTATGGGTTCATCATCCCAATTGTTACCACCAAAAAGTTAAATCTTGCCAAGTCAAAGCCTTTGGTGAGTAAATCTGCTACATTGTCATCAGTATGAACCTTGACCACATTAATGAGCCTTTGCTCATAACAATCTCGAATGAAGTGATGTCGAATCTGAATATGCTTGGTCTTTGAGTGAAAAACAGGATTTTTCACAATGCAAATGGTGCTCTCATTGTCTATATGGATTTCAGTGTTCATGAAGTTAAATCCATAATCAAGTAGTTGATTTTGCATCCAAAGAACCTGAGCACAACAACTTGCAGCTGCTACATATTCTGCTTCTGTAGAGGAGATAGCCACAATTGTTTGTTTCTTGCATTGCCAAGAGACTAGTCTTCTCCCAAGATATTGACATCCTCCTGAAGTTGATCTTCTATCATGGTTGTCCCCGGCATAGTCACTATCCGAAAAAGCTTCCAAATGAAAAGGAGAGTCTTTAGGATACCATAAACCCAAATTAGGTTGATGTTTGAGATACCTAAAGATCCTTTTGACAGCATGTAGATGAGAAACCTTTGGAGTGACTTGAAATCTTGCACACAGACAAACAGCAAACATTATGTCTGGTCTTGAAGCAGTTAAGTACATGAGACACCCAATCATAGACCTATAAAGATGTACATCAACATCTTCACCTTCTTCATCTTTTCCTAGAGATTTATGAGCTTCAATGGGGGTAGATGCTGGCTTAATGGTTCTAAAGTCAAACTTGTTGAGAATGTCTTTCACATATTTGTCTTGACTTAGAAAAATACCACCATTAGATTGCTTGACTTGAAGCCCCAAAAAGAAAGTGAGTTCACCCATGGAACTCATCTTGAATTCCTTTTGCATAAGATCTTCAAAATCCTTCACCATAGAAGACTTGGTAGATCCAAAGATGATATCATCAACATATACCTGTACCAACATGATATCTCTTCTATCTTTCTTAATAAACAGAGTTTTATCAATAGCCCCTCTCCTATATCCATGCTTTAAAAGAAAAGTTGAAAGTCTTTCATACCATGCTCTTGGAGCTTGATGCAGGCCGTAAAGTGCCTTGACAACTCTGTAAACCTTGTTTGGATGAGCAGGATCTTCAAAACCTGGAGGCTGTTTGACATACACTTCTTCTGTGATGTTGCCATATAAGAATGCACTTTTGACATCCATCTGATAGACAGTAAAGCCCATGAAAGATGCAAATGCCAAAAAGAGTCTGATTGCTTCAATTCTGGCAACTGGTGCAAATACTTCATCATAATCCACACCTTCTTCTTGTCTGTACCCTTGTGCAACTAGGCGTGCCTTGTTCTTGATAATAGTACCCCGTTCATCTCTCTTGTTTCTAAAAACCCATTTAGTTCCAATCACCCTTTTGCCTTCTGGTAGGTCACATAACACCCATACCTCTTGTAGCTTGAATTGAAGCAGTTCTTCTTGCATCGCTTCAACCCAACTTTCATCTGCTAAGGCTTGAGAGACTTTCTTGGGTTCCTCTTGAGATAAGAAACAAGCAAACAAGCAGGTTTGCTGATCTTTGTGGTTAGTTCTATTGTTGTTTTGTATAAAAAGACAGCAAAGCTTGATGTTGGTTTGAAGTACTGTCTGAAGCCTTTCGTCTTGTTTGAACCCCGCAGTACTTTTTCAATAATTTTGACTTTGAGGATGAATCTTATGAATTCTAAGGCGTAGGAGTAGAGGGAACCATCAATGTAGGATCCATGTTTTGTAGTCAGCTACTCCTCCTTCACTCATCATCAAAAGAGATGTAGAGAAAACACCATCTTTGGAGTATCATCATCAGAACTGTAGGTGTATTGCCATTACTTTGAGGAGTGTGGTATAGCAGTACTTAGAGTGAAAGTACTGTTGACAAGTTCTTTTCCCTTTGCAATAGATATTCTCCTCTTTTCCTCTTCAAAAGCAATCCTTTGATCATCATTATGAGCTTTGGCAAGAGATTCTTGATGGCATCAAATGTCATAAGCTCATCATTCTAAAGCTTGTTTCTTCAGAGGACAATTGAATGTCATTTAGGCACATACTTCCTCAGATACATAAGCTAACTGTATGAACAATGATTGCAGGTCATCTAAATCTTCAACATTCAACACCAAGATATTCCCTTGTTCTTTTGAATCAGCATAGTTTTCTTTTCCTTACAGGAATGTAATTCATGTATTGGAGTTAAAGTCAAGATCAAACATCCAATCAGTACTTGTCCTTTTGATTCTCCTGATCAATCAAGAAAGTTTTTTACATGAAGAACCAGTCTTGAACCTTTCTTGTGACCCTTTATAGACTCAAAAACCTTTAGCTGTTAGTAGAGTATCCCCAACAATTAGCCTCTACTGACTTTGCCTTCAAACTTACCCAAATGATCCTAGAGTATTAGTATAGTCAGAGAGCATCAAAAGGTCTCATGAAACAGATGTTAGAGAATCTTCCATCACATTTCAAAGGAATCTTCATTTAGGTTTAGTTCACCAAAACTCCTATAAGCACATAGCAAGCTTATTGACTGCTTCGCCCAAAAATGAATAGGTAGAAGTAAGTCCTGCTAGCATGGTTTCTATGCAGCTTCAATGAGAGTCCTATTCTATCTTTCTGCAACACCATTTTTGCTGAGATCCTTTGCAAGCTATATTCTCTCTTGATTCCTTTCTTGGCACAAAACTCTTTCATACGTTGATTCTTGAACTTGATCCATTGTCACAGCCTGATGGTCCTTTCACTTTATTTCTAGCCTGTTTTCCCAAACCCACAATCAAAACCATGAAGCATATCATATTTTCATCCTTGTTAGGCCAAGAAAACACCCAGCCTGAATTTGCTGCAGTCATCAGATGACCACCAAGCAGTCTTTTTTCTTGTTATACTCTACTGAAACAGGTCCAACAAATCCATAGGAGCCATTACAAGAGGTTCTCTGACAGTTCTTCTTCAATCTTCTGCAAATGCCCTGTGCTGTTTGCCCTTCAACATCCCAAACAAGTGATCATGCTTTAATGTCTTTGAAGGTAAAAACCCCGACTAGATTGCCCTTTAACCAACTTGTTGATATATTAGATAGTTGCCATGCCCCAGTTTCTGTGCCATAGGACAGCTTACATCATCTTTGCGTTGCAACCAAACAAGTGATTTCCACCAGAGGGAATAATATCTTTTATATACAGGCTGTAGACCTCATCTTTCTAGGAGCTAAAGAATTACCAGAACCTTCATCAACAAACTTAAACTTTGGAGATAGGATAAGACATTCTTTATCTGTGAAGAGAACATTGTGCTACTTAGCACAGATTTGGAAACAGATAAGAGATTAAACTTAAGCTCTTCCACATAGCTAACTTTCTCAAAATCTAAGCATGATGTCTTAATGGTTCCTTTTCCTGAGATTCTTCCACCTTTAGAGTCATTTCCAAAAGCCACATAACCACCCTTGAACTCTTTAAAATCAGACAACTTGTCCTTGTCTCCTGTCATACTTCCAGAGCATCCACTGTCAATGATAGCATAGTCCTTGAGATCTTCTTCTGGATTGCCCTGTACAAACAATTTCAAAGAATTAGACTCTTTTAGGGACCCAAGTCATAACTGACTTGGATACCCCTAATGGAGTTACATACTCAAATTGCTTGAGTGTGTAAGATCCATTATCCCTATTCACAGAATCTAGATAGTTCCCTTTTGGTCTCCATGTTTGTTTTGGATTTATCATTGCACTCTTTTGACAGTTTGTGGAAGTACTGCTTGGGAATCTAACAGTACTTCCTTTTCTTTACCAGATAGATTTAACAATTTCTGGGTCTTGTGGGTCTATGAAGGTCCTTGTGGTAGAAGACCTTGATGATGGTGAAAAACTTGAGGTTCTAGGTCTTATGTTATCCATCCTTGATGATAAGGTCCTACAATACTTTGTGAAAATACTTGCGTGTGGTACTCTAGATCTAGCCATTACCTTGATAAGTCACATTAGCATACTTTTTGAAGGTACGGTTTATGTCATAGTTTGGTCTAGCATTACTTTAAATCAACCCGATCCCTTGTAAGTACTGCTGATGGAGAGTAAAAAGATCTCCTTTGGTGAGGGTACCTATGAGTTTCCTTGAGAAATTACATGTTTCACTCTTACGTATGTTTGTTCCAAACTGGTCTTGTTTCCCATGACCCCTGAGTCCCTTTGTGTTATGAGATTGGTTGTTTGAAGGTTCTTTCATGTAGGTTACAATCCTTAATAAGCTGATTAGGACTGTAACATACCCAAACATAATTTACCCCCTTTGTTCCAAGTCCCTTTTGTCCTAGATTCTTGACCAAGAACTGTTTTGACTGTTGGTGACCTGTTTTCAAAAGATGTTCACTATTCTCTACGTTTAAAAGCAGTTTTCCTTTGACTATTCTGAAACATCAATTCTACTTCATCATCACTATCAACCCAATCTTCAATTATGAAAATAACTTTTACTTCTATCAATTGCAGATTGACTAGATATGTTTTCTCTTGATTAACAACTTTATTCCTAATGGCTAGTTCATCTATCCCTGTAAAGGGAGACATTTGCCCTAGGTGGAATAATTGTACCTGTAGGTGGAGGTACTGCTTTGTAGGCCTTTTCTCTTTTGAAATTTTCGTAAGCCATACAGTCAAAGTTTCATCCCAGATGAAAATGTCACATTCCATACTATTGCAAGACTCAATCCCAAACCCTAATACGAGATTTATCAGACACATATCTTTGGTTTGTTAGGACTTCGTTTTGAAGTACTGAAGCATTTGACCATTTTTCAAGTTTTACTTTGAAATCATCTCGTTCTTTTAAGGCTTGATCTAATTCCTTTTGTTTTTCTTCCAGTTTCAAATCTCTTACCTTTAAGTCATATTCCATTTGTTCATACTTATCACCCCATCATATTCAATCTTTTCATGTGTTTTAACATGACCTTAATGACTCTAAGCCATTGATAACCTAGAATTTCAGTCCTAGCTCTTTGAAAATATCTTTTCTTTTTGCTATTTTCAAGCAACAGTTTTAGAAGACTACTACATTTGAACAGTAAGTACCTCTGAGTTTGTAGCCTTAAAGCTAGAGATAACGTGTATCATCATCTTTTATGCTCCAAGTCAAAATCACCAAGTCCATCTGTCCGAAAATGCACATGTACTTCATCAAACACCATGCTCCCAATCATCTGTCAACTCACCAGTCAGTGGCCAGTCATAGCGGTATGGTCACTGGTTCAGCATCAAATTCCTTGGTCCAATCAATATCTTTATTGTTGTCTGTTGCCACCAAGGCTTTTGAGTTTGATCTTCAATACCACAATTCCTCTTTTCATTACGGACCATCTTGCTCTGTTTTTCCCCTGGAATTTAGCAATCTACACTCTCTAGCAAAATGACCATAACTTTATTAGAAGACAGTTGAAAGCAATTCAATTTTTGACTTATCAAAATTAATCCCTTTCGTGACTTGAGGTCAATGGGTCTTCCTGCTCCTCATAAACTTCCAAATCCTTGCTGTTTTCAGAGCCACTTGCCATCGAATGTCAATTTCTTCCATACATCTTCATCAATTAGCAGCAGGTCTTCATCATCATGAGGTTGTGGGCATATGATGGCTTTTTGAGCAAGAAGGAACATATGATTTCACTGATTGAGAAGCACAGTTAGGAGCAGTTGGCACCTTGCTCGAGATAGCTTGAGTATATCCTTTTGGGATATGTGCTGGTTCAGTAGTACTTTGTTTCAAGGTACTGCCTTTCACTTCTGTTGACAGAAAAGCAATGTAATTGAGAGTTTTGAATTGAGCACACTCAATCATGCTCATACACCATTATGTTAGTTATAGAGATCATCAAAGTCTAACTCGTCTAATCCAGGTGTCCCCTAATCATGGTAGCCACTCATGCCACACAAGATAGGTATGCTTCTTAAAACTTTAAATTTGCATCTTCAATAGACACCGAGCATCATGATAATTCAAGCATGCTAAGAATAATGCTGAAAAGCCTTTCGTATGCAGAATCTAGTTCTTCCCTATTTCAAATAGTAAATGTCTCAAATTGGTTGTTTCAACAATTCTTTTGCATCTTCTTTTATGCTTCGTTTCCTCCAAATCTTTCTTTTATGGCTTTCCATAAAGATCGTGTTGCATTTACAGCATTCATGAAAACTGAGAAATGTCTATCAGGTAGAGCAGAAAGCAGTATATTAAGCGTTCTCATTGTTTTCTTCTGCGTATGCACAAGTGAAGTCTTTTGGTGCATGACACTGAGGGAGATGCAGGAACAGTTGATTTGATTTCCATTGGTATATGTCCCATAGTATGTTATCATGATATAGCGATATACTGTCGCATCTTCATGGACCATAGGTCATATTCACCTTTCTTGATTATAGGGATTCTAAGTGCAGTAACGGACGAGGTGGGAGGGATAGGTTCCTGTTCAGAGCATCTTTTGAGTTTAGAAGGATTTCGATTGATATAAAGTTCTTCTAGATCAGAGTCTCTTCACAACTCTGAAACCACTTGTAGAACGTTATTTCTTAATGAAACACTGATATACTGTCAACTATGCGGAATCTAGTTGGCAGTACTTAAGAAGAACACACAATAGTTTCTCAAACGATTTCTTTTATAAACCTTTTGAATCTGCTAAATGGCGAGATCCCTAAACAAATACTAAAATCTTTCTTACTCGTGTTTTTTCTATATATGTTTCTAATACCTTCCTAGAGCCCTTTTTATAACCATAGGATACTCTATAGGTGTACAGTCCTTTGAATATCATAAACTCCTAATCAATACTATCATTACACTAACTGTTACAAGATAATGCCTAACATAACTATTTAAATGATAATCCTTTAAGATTCCTTTATCCACGGCATGGCAGTACGTTGACTTTTCCTTACTAAGTAGGCAGTACTTCGATCTTCAACTTAGCAGTACTTTGACCTTTTGCTTAGCAGTACTTTGACCTTTTGACTTGCATTTCCCAACAGTATGTAAAGTTTTGGGATGATTGGGAAGTTGACTGTTACGGGAACGCCAACTTAGGTTGTTGTTTTTGATCTATGATCAAGACGTTGTAAATAGTTGTGTCTTTTTCATGGTAACGGTCAGAAAAAAGTGTCTAGCAACTTGTATCTTAAGTCTTAATCTATTTGTTTCTTGATTTTTATTTAACAACAATTTACTTCCCTCTCACCTGATGATTAGCCGCTGGTTTTACGCGAATGAGGATGTGATCGAGTGTGCATGTCTATTCCGTTGTTACGGCCATGTATGCATGTCTCAGCTGCCTCGTTATTTTACAACTTTTGGTGAAAGTTAGAAGGTTCCTACCCTATATCATTCTTTATCCTAACCGTTGGTTAAATTTGAATGAGGATGTGATCGAACACACATGTCTATTCTATCATTACGGCCATGTATGTGTGCTTCAGATCTTGCAGAGTGGTACTTTCTGGGTTAAAGATTATAGAATGATAAACGAAAGCCTTTCCTAAAAAAAATCCCATATTTACCTTATAAACTTGTACTCCTTAGCTTTAGCGTAGAGATGTGTATCCTTAGCGCCTAAACTTATGATAGAAAACTCAGTCTCGACCGGCAATTGAGAGAATTAGTTACATGTTACCACATAGATTAGTTGAGTGATTTGAGTGTTTTCATCTTCCTATTTCGTGAGATGTTTGGTTGTGTACTTGTAATAGATCAAATAAATGCTTTAACGGAAAATATCCTTAGGGATACTGTAGCGGGAATCAAAAACACCTTTTCGGGGGGTCAAGGATGATCAAAGAAACAAAGGATAATCATTGTGTAGTTTTAGTCATAGAAAGTAGAGAGAGGGTGAGATGAACACAAAAGAGTGAATATTAGATTAGAAAGAGAAAATGAAAATACAAGTGAACATCTACCACCCCTCATGGAGAGCCATGAGGGGTATTTATACTAGAGACAAAAACAAACTATTCCCACTTAACATAAATGACCCTTATGTGGTACGCAGTGTCCAAAACTAGTCTAATTCACGTGTAAGACGCCAGCTTCACTAAAAGTAAGGCTAACAGTCTCCCTCCAGGATGGCGTCACATGTGAATTGGTTACAATGTTCTCTACAAGCAAAAATAAAGAAAAATGATAAGAACGAAGTCCAATATTCCTTGAGAATATCTTCGACGATCTACTTGAATACTCCAGCTTTATTTCTTCAGCTTGTAGACGAACGTACTGCTGAAATCTTCAGCTCCCTCCCAAACAGACACCCATGAAACTAATAAGAATTAATAAACCGTTCTTGAGGGAGGGATGATATCATCAACACCATCTCACTTAGGATGCATTCCAGTTTTGTTTGAATTCAAACCAAAGTACACATTTTATCTCCTTTTCGAAGTAGAAACTGTAACAACCGTGGTTCGAGCAGGTTGGTCAAACCGTAGTGTTGACCTAAATATCTATTCTATAAGTTTGGTTTATGAGATTTTGTGATTTTATGTGTTCTATATGTGTTTGGGTGGGATATGTGATGTTAAAATTCATTAAGATCAAAGATGGATTAGCGATATGATCATGAGTTAGGGCTTAGATCACTCGGATTAGATGTTTAATTCACTGCAGAAAGTTAGACAGTTTTGTAACGAGCATAACTTGGTCATAAAAGATCAAATAGATAATTTACAACATACTAGAGATAACCACAGAGAGTCTACTTTCTATAAAAGTCAGCCTCATAAGTTTTTATGGTCGGGAAGTGGGTCAAATGGTCATTACAAAATAAGTGTGTAAAACAGTAACGAATTTCAGTTTTGGTTTCTATTTTTCTAAAATTACTTAGACACTGAGTTAGAGGCTCTAAGTCACGTGGAAGTTAGTTCATATATTGTGTGTGATCTATTGAATTATTGGCTAAGGTCCAAAGTGAGGTCTAAGTGGTAATTAATTCCATACGTTCAGGAAGGCGGCGTTCCACATTTCTGCGTACCGAAATTTTAAACACTCTAGTATTAAATCGAGCGACAGCTCTCTACAGATGAGCTAGTTATACATATCTCACAAAAGTCAACGTGAAGTGCCAGACACCGCGTGAGATCCCTATTCTGTAGCGCGCCACAGAACGAGCTATGACAGACGTACCATAGGTCTCACACTATACTACAGGAGTAACGATGCATGATACTAATTTCTCTGGTTTGAGAATTATGGAGTGTTTAAGTAGTGCCTTAGGGCACGCAAGTGAGAGTAAAATTCTGTCTTCTAAAACCAGAAAGTTAAAGAGTAGCATAATAAGTAATAAATAAATATGTAAGAATGGTTAAAGTTTTAAATGAGATATATGACTCTATGATAGATAACCTAGGTATCCATCATAGTAGAGGTTACAATCATATTGGGTTGAATGCCTAAATGATGGTAGCTAATAAATTGTTTTAATTGTTTAGATTGTTCGATGAAATTTGTGAAATTTGTGTATCTTTTGAAGCTAGCTTCAGGTGGAGTTTCATAGCCCCTTTTTCTTATGTTTTATTTGGGGTGAGAATGATGCTATGTGTTAAACTATTTTAGTTGCTGTGATTATTTGCTACAAGTTAATGCATCATGATTTGTCGGTTGGAGTGGTCCCTTTACACCAACTCAAACCAATGAAGGGATGAAAAATACCTACTGAATTGTGTGATCCGCTCCATGGCTAGTGATCAATTGCATGGATTTTTGTGTATTCTCATGGGCTTTAGTGACCAATTGAGTATTTTATGATTAGTTCGGTTAGGAGTGGTCTTTACTACTCAACTCAAACCAACTGAAGGGTTGAAATAATACTCACTGATGTGTGGTCCAGGCCTAAGTATAAGTTCCAGCTGGTAGACTTTTAGGTGCGTAAGTGACATATGGATCGGGGGTAACGTTCCTACCCAATTGATGTAATGGATCGGGGGTAACGTTCCTACCCAATTGTTGTAATGGATCGGGGGTAACGTTCCTACCTAGTATGTGCATTGCATGTTACATACTTGTCCCCTCTAATGTTTTAAATATCGCAGTAGTTAATTAAGAAAAAGTAACAAGTGGTGGAGTCTTAAACCATGACACTCACCAACCGTTGTGTTGATGATTTAAAGCATCATTTTCCAGGTGTGAAGTCATGAGGAATCTTAAGAATAGTAAGGAAGTGGCGTATGAAAGAGACCTAAGATGATTCTTGAAGTTTTATATGTAGATGTTTAGCATTGTATGGAAATACTGTTCAGATCCTCTTAATGATAGAAACTTCCTTTTCATCAATAAAGACGCCTTTTATGTTTTGCTTAGTTATGGGTATTGTTATGACACTTCGTGTCTATACTTTACTTTATTGTATGCATTTTAGTATTCTCTATATAGACACCATGTGTTATGATGATATCCATTCTTGTTAACGTCTAGCGTTTCCGCCTTGGCGGGGTGTGACAGATTGGTATCAGAGCCTATGGTTATAGAGAACTAGGTGGTTGAGCCTAGACTATAGCTTAAGGATCCCTCATATAGTTGCATTTAGGGCATAAGTGTTTGTGTATGTATATACCGTATGTTCTCGCTACTTTAAAGCTTTGAAATTCTTCCTATTTTGAATTACTACTATATAATATGAAATATATACTTTTTCATTATGGGGATCTAATAGTATATACCCCTTTGTTATTATTTTAGTCATGTCTTCCCCTACCCCTAGGAGGTATCATTGGGAGATTGTTTACCTTACTGGACCCGCAGAGTTGGGGGACTTTTGAGAGAGAAAAGTCAAACCCAAGCGAGGCCCAACATAAGTTTATTTCATTTTATACCTTGATGCATTGGCTTATAATCGAGATGATTTATATTTGGTCCCTAAGTGACTTCTATTTGCTGATCGATTGGGATTTTATGGTTGTTAGATTAGTTTTAATCATGTATTAATGATATTTTGGATTAATTATTAAGTGCTATGTGGTTGATGTGTGTTATCAATGAGAGTTTGGTCCCTTGTAAAAAAAATCGGTTTTGGTACAAAGGTTCTTAATCTTTTAATTAATGGGTCGTGGTACGTGGTATTATTCATTGGGTGTTTCTAGCATCGTTGATGCGTTTGTTAGGTCTGAGGTTCGTTCGTTATGTCGATGTTTATATTCGGTTGTTTCTTCTTTTGGGATTGTGTAATTTTTTGGGTCCATACCAATTGGTGCATGTGAAGTTTGTTGTTTTTCATGGCGTGGTTCTAGAGTTGATGGTAGGTCACATCTTCTGAGTGGTGAAACTGCTGGTAGCGATGCGAATAGAATTATTCGTGATTCTAAGTTAAGAGAATTCTCGTTTTACTTAGTACCTCTTAGTTATGGGAGCGTTGATGTAGCCGTATGAGAGAATTGGTTGTTGAGGCATAAGGCTGGGATGGCATGCCACAAGAAGGTAGTTAAAATACCTTAGTGAGCTAAAAAGTGTTTAAGGTTCGTGAGGAAACGAACTAAAGAGGATGCGAGGTCTCGTAGGAGTACCAAAGCATATGAGTCAAAATTTAGTGATACTTTAGTAGTATGTGAGCTTCTCGAAGTGTTTCTCATGATTTAGTGGGTTTTACCCTTCGTTGTAGAATAGGATTTCGTATGGAATTAGTACAAGGAGCGACGCCGATTTGCGAAGGCTCGTGTTGTTTGACGTTTTTTTTAGAAAGGAAAGAGGTGTGGAACGATTGCAAGAGTTGCAAGGTGAGGGTTGGTTCGAATGGTAACTTGTTGTGGGAAGCATCTGTGTTGCTTGGTAGGAAGAAAGGTGGGGAGTTTGGAATGTGCATAGATTATCTCAAGAAGAGTGAGATAGAAAATTCGTATGTGATGTCACCAATAGAGGGTGCACGAGGATGACGTAGCTAAGACTGTTTTTAGGATGCGTAATGAACACGTTGAAGTTACGGCTATGCCTTTTGGGTTAACCAATGCACCAGCGGTTTTCATGGAGTTAATGAGCCGGGTGTGCATGACCGTATATAGACAAGCTAGTTAACGTATATATTTGGACGATATTTTAAACCGACCTGAAGTCTAAGGAGGAGTACGAGTCGCACGTTAAGATGATCGTAGAGACACTGAAGGAAGAGAAGATGTACATGAAGTTTTCCAACAACGTGGAAGCGGAGTAAAGAGGAAGCTATCTAGATGTGGAAGGAATCAATTGGGTAATGAGCCGATCTTGGCATTACCGGAAGGAGCAGACGATTTCGCAGTATATTATGACGCGCGAAGTAAGGATTTGGAAGCATGCTTAGAAAAAGGGAGAAGGTGATTGCTTGTACGTCGCGACAACTGAAGGTTCTTATGAAGGATTACATGGCTAACGTGGTAGGTTTTGCCTTATAATGCTAGAGGCATTAAGTGAATGAGACATGGAGAGTAATCTATACGGATCATGAATGTCTCCAACACACTTTCAATCGGAAGGATTGAACATGAGGCAAAGATGATGGATGGATGTTATTTAGTGAGTTTGATTTCGAGGCCAAGTACCATCTGGGAAAGGCAAATGTAGATGTTGTACCACGGAGTAGGAAGAAGGAGTGAAGCCAAGAATGAGTTCTGGATTGACGTATGACGATCCAAGCTAAGATCGAGAAAGGATGTTGGTGGTATAAGATAAGACGTCCAAAGCAAAGAACGCGTCAACATGAGATGGAGAGTGGTTCATATTGGTTAGACAAGGTTTAGATCTCCATTTGGAGAGATGTAAGGACCTTGGCTATTGAAGAGGCGTATATGACAAAGTATTCTATCCATCCTGGAGCGGATACGATGTTGTGTGGTTTTAGGTTAACTAATCGATGGTTGAGTATCAAGGGTCTGCAGGATTGTTGCTACAACCTGAGTTACCCGAGTATAAGTGGGAAAGGATAACTAAGGATGTTATTGCTAGGATACCAAGGTTGAGTAATGAATACGATGCGAATTGGGTATAGTCAATGGACTGACTAAGTCACCCCATTCCTAGCTATGCTTAGGACAAGTATGGTAGATTTTAGAGGTAATTGGAATACTCACTTTCGTGAGATGAGTTTTCCTAAGGTGGGGATTATCATTCGAGTATGGATGTGCTTCATTTGAAACAATGTATGGAAAGGAATGTAGGTTACCATTTTATGGGCCGTAACTTGAGAGAATGAGTTGAGTGGATCGAATTTGGTACAAGAAACAACCAACGAGATATTGATAATACAGGAAAGGCTGGAGGCAGCCAAATTGTTGAAAGAGTTAGTTTGGAAAACTTTTGAATTAATGCTGGTAGGTTATGAGTGGTTGAAGGTCTCACTTTGGAGAGGTGTAGTGTGTTTGGAAAGAAAGACAAGTTAGAACCGAGTTAGGTAGAACCATTTGAGATCCTTGGATGGATTGGGCCTATAGTTCGGTTGAGAATTTCTGTCTTATGAGCTGAGTATCTACATTTGTCATAAGCAAGATATCGTTGAAAGTATTAGTTAAAGATGGGTACGTAAGGTTCTTGGTAGACCTTAGTACGCCCTTAAATGTGTTTGTGTGGTTTTGGTTAAATTTATTTTATGAATACACTCGAAGTCGAGCCAATTCTTCAAAAACGTTGAGCTTTGTAACAACTTATAACTTGGTTTCAAGACAGTTCTTGTTTGATAAGTTGCGAGACCGGGTTGTAAATGACGTTGTTACACAACTTAAGGTTTTTAACGAGTTTCCTTGATGACGGGCGAGGTTCAGGTAGTCGGATGTTTCTTTTCGTGTGGAGTTGTTGTGTTGCTAATTGCACCCTTGCGAGGGTAAGCAAAGTCATTAGCAGTTGGATTCTGATTGTAGAAGTTGGATGTGATTATGGTTGACAAGACTCTTTGTTTTGTCAAGGAACCGTTAAGTTTGTGGACCTAGAGGACATGAGTTAAAGCATAATATGATAGTATTAGCGAAAGTTCGTGGGGATTCGAAGCGTGGTCCTGAGTTTACTTGGGAACGCAAGGATCAAATGAGGTCTAAGTGTCCTCAGTTGTTTGTCGATAGTGCTAATGCCTCGAGTAGTTAAATCTCGGGACGAGATTTTCTCAAGGTGGGGATAATGTAACAACCATGACTTGAGCAGGTTAGTCAAACCGTTAGTGTTGACTATTGTGTCTGTTGCAATGTATGGTTTATGTGATTCTATGTGTTTATGTGTGCTTCTATGTGTTTATGAGGTATTGGTAACCAATCTATTGAGTGTGATCATCTCAATGAGATTGGATTGATGGTGAAATTTGTTGAGTTCATTTCGTTCACTTTTGAGTGACGGGGAAATGATTATTGAGATTTGGGCGGTTTCGTGTTAAATGTGTGTACGTATTATTACGTATACGTATTTTTATGTTAGTAATTTAAGATAAGTTTAGGTTTTAGAGGTTAAGTTAAGAGAAATGAGATATTTGTTGGAGAAATTTCATTTTAATCACTTATAGTGATAATGGAAGTGATTGGGTATCTTGAGAAATTTGGTTTGGTTAATAAGTGTGTGTCTAGGTGATGGATTAAAATGGGAAGCGTGTCAATTGTGAAAGAAATGAGTTTGTGAAAATATGAGAGTTTTTGGTAAACTTTCCATATATAGAAAGTGAATTTGGAAATAAAAAGTTATTTTTAGAAAGTAGTTTTCAAGCAAAATGGTTTAACAAATTAGCTTAGATTTTTATAAAACTTAAGGTATAAAGATAATTAATTAATTAATAAAAGAAAAGAAAAAAAATATTTTTTTTGGCATGAATAGTAAAATCCGAATTTTAGAAAATAAAAAGGAAAAAAAAAATATATAAAATAGAAATAAAGTCCTAATTGTAATCTAATACCTAATTAGACTTAAACTAAAACACATCTAGGGAAGCTATAAATACAAGATTAAAAACCCCTAAACCCCCTATTGAGATTTCGGCAAACAAAGAAAAAAAAAGGAAGAAGAAAGTTTTTGGGTTTTGAAATTAAGGTACGATCCGATCTTTTTAATTTTAGTTTTAAATCTTTCAATTCTAGTAACTTAATTATGATGGATTAGAGTTAAATTAGGTTTTATTAATTAGGGTTTCAAGTTTTCTGTAAATTTATGTAATTAAACTAATTAGGATTGATTAGGGTTTAATTAGAAGCATGATGGTGTAATCGGTTAGGGTTAGTTCGCGTTAAATCATGATTTAAGTTTGAGCAGAATTTTGAGTCGTGTTGTTCAGTTGATATCTCGAGATTGGTAATGATATTTTTGATGAATCTTATGAGTTTTGATAAGTTCAGAGAGTCTATTTTCCAAAAAGTCCCCGGCCTCGAAACCATTTTGAGTTCGGGAATCATTCAAATGTTCTTTCGCAAGAAAAGTGTCTATAAACAGTAAATTACGGGTCATTTTGGGTCTAATTTCGGGAGGTAAAACCCCTACTTAAAATTTGAAACAAGCTTAGCCCTTTTACAGAAGTTAAGTTTCATGTGTCTATTAAAAATCCTCCAAAGTAAATCGTCTAATTAGTTGTCTAAGTATGGTTTTTAGGGTCATACTTTTTAGTGTGCGATCAGGTCCGAATTAGGACAGTTTGAAGTTTGATTTTATTTGAGGTGGTTACACATATAACTAATGATTGGGAATCACATGGTAGTTAGTAAACAATCAGAGGCTAAACATGTGTGATTTTTGGTTTGAATTATGGGAATGTTTAAGTGGTGCGTTTAGGTCGCGTAAGTGAGTGTAAAATTCTGCTTAAAACCAGAAAATGCAAAGTGTAGTGTTAAAGTCTAAATGACTTATATAAGAGTTGGTATAGCTCCACGTGGATTTCATTCTGCTTTACTCGAACACACCCTTTTCTTCAGTTGAAACAATTATGAAATATACTCATTTGTAAGGCCACGTGTCCATCTATTATTCGCCCAAATACACTTGTGGGAGCTCATGTGACAATTTGGTATTTAATTCCTATGCACGTGAGCTGTAGCATAATTCTTTCTCATTTGATATCACTTTTTAAAATTGTTCTTGGGCCAGTTAAGCCAAAATGGGCCGAATGTCTCTCTTTTATCTTGGGCTAAGTTGCAAATAGGTTGGCTCGGCCCATTTAAATGGGCTGGGCCGGCCCAATAAAATCCGAAGGCACCATTGGACTCGTTTTCTCACACTCTTTCCGATCCTGTGCTCGGTTTTGTCTTTATTTTTTATCCTTTTCTTGATATCCATACCTGCACATACACAAACACAAAAACAAGCATATATTTGCCGTTTTTATTATGTTTTTGGTCTTTTGGGTTCGTTTTTCAAGGTAAAAGATATGTATAAAATAGCGAATACCATCAGCCTTCATGTTGGGCCACCAATATAGTTTCTTCACATCTTGGTACATCTTTTTGGAACCTGGATGGATAGAGTATTTCGACTTGTGGGATTCGTGCATAATCACGAATCTTAAGTCTTCATAGCAAGGTAACCAACTCCTGCCGTGTAAACATAAAGTTCCATCGGTGCGTGGTTCCAACCTTTCCTTAGGTATGTCCTTTTTGATCATACCGCCTACATCTTCATTAACAAGATTCTCTGGCTTCTGGGCTTCGATCTGAGCTTCTAAAATTCATTTGGGAAGATCCAAGCTAATAGTCATAACTAAGGCTCGAACCCGCAGTGGCTCAATCCGTTCCTTACGGCTCAATGCATCAGCCACTACATTTGCCTTCCCTGGATGATAACGAATGTCACAATTGTAGTCACTTAGCAATTCTAGCCAACGGCATTGCCTCATGTTAAGCTCCTTTTGATCTAGAATGTGTTGTAGGCTTTTATGGTCGGTGAACACGGTGCTGGTTCCATATAGATAGTGTCTCCATATCTTTAGAACAAATACCACCGATCCAAGTTCTAAATCATGAGTGGTGTAGTTCTTCTCATGAACTTTTAACTGTCGAGAAGCATAGGCAATCACCTTCTCTCTCTGCATCAACACATCACCTAAGCCTTTGTGTTAAGCATTACAATAGACCATAAAGCCTTCGCTTCCTTTAGGTAAGGCCAAAATTGGCGCACTGCACAACTTCTGCTTTATTAACTGAAACGCGTTATCTTCCTTTTCACCCCAATCAAACTTGATTCCTTTTTGGGTGTGCTTTGTCATTGGTTTAGCAATCTTCGAAAATCCCTCGATGAACCTTTGATAGTACCTAGTAAGACCTAAAAACTGGCGGATCTCCGTTGGTGTCTTAGGAGATGCCCGGTCTTTGATAGATTCTATCTTGGCTGGATCCACATGAATACCTCTGCTATCAATGACGTGACTATGGAAGTGTACCTTCGAAATCTAAAATTCACATTTTGAAAACTTAGCATACAACTTCTCTTTCTTAAACAACTCCAAAATTGCCTTAAGATGTTCTTCGTGTTCCTTCTCGTCCTTTGAATAAATAAGTATGTCATCAATGAAGACAATTACAAACTTATCCAAGTAAGGCTTGCATACTCGGTTCATGAATACCGCAAGTGCGTTTGTCAGTCCGAATAGCATGACCTGAAACTCGTAGTGTCCATACCGAGTTCGGAATTCCGTCTTTGGAATGTCTTGCTCTCGTACTCTAAGCTGGTGATAACCCGATCTTAGATCTATCTTCGAATAAATACTGGATTCTTGGAGTTGATCAAATAAATCGTCGATCCTCGGGAGTGGATAACGATTCTTCACTGTCAGCTTATTGAACTCACGGTAGTCGATGCACATCCTGAATGACCCATCCTTCTTTTTAACGAATAGGACCGGGGCTCCCCAAGGTGAGGAACTAGGCCTTATGAATCCTTTGTCGGAAAGCTCTTGTAGTTGTTTCGATAATTCCTTCATTTCGGATGGAGCCAATCGATACGCTGCTTGGGCTACGGGTACGGCTCCTGGAATTAAGTCGATTTGGAATTCCACTGGCCGAGTCGGAGGAAGACCTGGCAAGTCCTCGAGAAATACTTCAGGAAAATCTCAGACGATTGGTACGTCCTTAATTTGTTTTCCTTCCGACTTGTCCTCCTCTTTCTTGGCGGATATATGTGCCAAAAAGACTTGGCATCCTTTCGCCATGTACTCTTGAGCCTTTGAACATGAGATTACTGTCAACCGAGATTCTCTCCCATTGCTACTTTCGTTTCCATGAAAAGTCAAGGTTTCATTCCCATAGGGAACTTGAACAAGTTTCTCATTGCATACGATTACGGTGTGACATCTTCTTAACCAGTCCATACCGATAATGACGTCGAAACTACCCAATTCTACAGGCATTAGATCCATATTGAACGGATGGTCTAAGAAATTTAAAGTGCAACCTCGTATAATAGTGTCTATCTTGACTATTTTCCCAGCAGCTAATTCGACATCATAACTATTATCTAATGGAGTTGGGACGATGTCAATCAGGGAACTAAGTGCAGTAGATATAAAACTTCTATCGGCACAAGTGTCAAATAAGATAGATGCATAGTGGTTGTTTAAGAGGAATGTACCCGTGACGACATTGGAGTCTGGGTTTCCCGATGCATTCCCTTTCTTCTCTGCATTCCCAACTGCATAAACCCAGCCTTATGCATTCCCATTCCCTCTATCCTTATTCTTCAACTTAGGACAATCTCTCTTGAAATGCACTGGTGCTCCACACTCAAAACAACCATTCCCCTTGGGAGCTGCCCCATTGCCCTTCTGAGTATTAGCAACATTTTTGTTGCCAGCACTCCTGCAATCGCGGGCAAAGTGCCCTATCTTGTTGCACTTGTGGCACTTCTAGGTGCACGGGCCATTGTGGTGAAAATGACACTTGGTGTACTTGGGCAAGTTTCCCCCATAGGGTTTCTAGTCCCCATATTGTAGACCTTGGCTACATTTTGCTTCTTGAAGGGTTGTTGTTGGTGTCCATGGTTGTTTCTGGATGAATCATCCGCCTTCCTCTTGTTATCAGATTTTTCTGCATAGGTACGGAGTTTCTGATCCATCAAGTCGTTGGCCAACTCAATCGTCTCATCCAACGTCTTGGGCTTGGAAGACTTCACATTCCCATAGATGTTATCAGGAAGTCCACGGATGTACTTGTTGATCTTCTCAGTTTCATTAGCACAGAACTTGGTACATATCAGGGTTAGCTCTTGGAAACGTTTAGTGTATGCTGGAACATCGTTCCCTTTGACCTTTAGGTTCCACAACTCAATTTCTAGTTTCTGGATCTCACCCAGTGGACAATACTTGTCCGTCATTTTCTTCTTGAGTCCTTCCCAAGTCATTGCATATGCCTCGGGACCTAAAGTTCTTATCTGACCGTTCCACCAAGTCAAAGCAGCACCTAACAGAGTGCAGGTGGCAAACTTTACCTGATTCTCAATCGCACAACCACTGATATTGAAAACTGACTCCATCTTTTCAATCCACCGAGTTAAACCGACCACACCTTCAGTTCCTTTGAAGTTCAAAGGTTGACATTTCATAAAGTCAGCGTAGTAACAGGGGCGTGCAGTTTGCACATTCCTTCGGTCATCCCCGTGCGAACTGTGGCTTGCGTCTCCATTGGTGGAGTTTCGCTGAAGGGCTTGATCAATCATAGCTTGGACGGATTCTGGAGTCATGTTGTTTGGGTTGGTGTTGTCAGTAGGGGTATTCTGTCCTCGTCTGGTCGTAGGTGCCATGATTTGTCTAGATCACAAAAGACAAAACGTGAGGTTATAATCATGATAGAATATAATAATGTACAGATGAGACAACAACACAAGAGAGATATATAACATAAACACATCTATTTCATTTATAACTTGGAAAATTTTACATGAAATAGTTGTTGGTACACAAAATACAATACAAAAAAAATCTAAGGCTATGCTAGCGGGGAAAACCCCTAATACTTAACATGCCTGCACAATGACCTAGCAAGATAAAATAACATAAATCACTAGACGTAACTGTCAGCATCTCCTGAAGCATCCTGGTGATCTGGAATCCTAACATCTCGTCCTGGCTGTCTAGCTCTCCCCTGCTGCTCTCAGTGTGCTAACTCAGCCTGCATGTCAATCATCTCTTGTCTCATGTCTCTCATCACTCGAAGAGTCTCTGCCATCTGTGCCTGGCGCCTACGGTCAGACTCTCGAAGCGCTGCTATCTCAGCCTGCTGCATCTAAAAATGAGTCTCATATACCTGGTGCTGCGTCTGAATGAGAGTACTTTGCAGCTGTAGTTATGCCTGATGTGCCTGGATATGAGTCCCGTGTGCATACACATGATCACGATGGGTCTAAAGCTCCTGATGGGTCATCTGACTCAATCTTATCGAGTGATCCTAAGCCTCTCGGGAAGCATAGGCCTCCTCCTCCACCATCTATAATGTCTCTTGGAGAGTTATCCTATCCCCTATAAGTAAATCGACCCGCTGTGAGTCCATATCGACTCGCTGTGATATATGAGACCTACTATCCTGAGCATCCTCTAGTAAGGCATACAAGTTCTGTGTATCATGCTCATGGACCTCAACAAGCTCTGTAACCCTAGTATTGACCTCTCCCACGGTCATAGGTGCTACCTCAGGAACTGTCTCCACCGGATCTATCCAAGTATCCCTAATACCGTACCCAACATCTCTAACCCCTTGTCGCCTCTTTTCAGCATCTACCATGCTGACAAACTCATAATCTATCCCCCAACCTCTGGTAGGTCTAGCAGTAGAACTCTCCCCGATCTTATATCTGGAGCCTAGAGTGGATAAACACAACCTCTTACGAGGTGGCTGCTCAGACTCGGGGATATCATCCCTACGGTCAATAGATGGTGGTATGTATAGAAAGCTCAAATGAGCAATCTACAAGCTCTGGCTTATTGTTAATAAGCCAGTATAAGTCCTATGAACTCTTTCCTTTCTAGCTTCATCTATCAAAAAGTCCAAGTCCAATTAAGAAATGTACTTAGAGTGGTCACACTTTTGTTTTAGAGTTTTAAGTAATCGTTAAACTTATTAGAGCTCTCTCGCGCTCAAAGCTTCGGAGCGCTCACTTATAAGAGCTTATGAGAGCTTGTTGTGAACTTATGAAATAATAACATAACATTTGAAGAGGATTAAGAGCTTATAAGAGAAAACAACTTATAAACTTGAATAAATTTGATTTTATTTTTAACTAAGACTTTTACAATAGCTTTAGAAAACGAATTACAAAAGCTTAAAAGAAGATTACATTTTTAACTAAAAATTACAAAAGAGCTTATTAAACTAAAAATTTGCAGGAAAAGAAGATGATCTCTTGTGTGAGTGAATGAGGCTTTATATAGCCATCAACTGACGCTTCTAGGTCCATAGTTAGTTACACGCTCCGTGTCAATCCCTGCCCCTTATTCCTGCGATCATTGGATAAGACTAATCTTGGCCGTTAGTTCACATCTTAGATCACTATGGGATTGCCAACGTGGCAATTCGTGATTGTGACAGGTTGTGCTTCTTTTGGGAGTAGCCCGAGTGTAAAAATCCCTTTCTTTTGTGCTTTCTTCACTTTTCTCGTGTGTCACATCAAATAGGTTTGGACCAATGAGAACATTTTGATGACGTTTTATCCTGCCAACGTGTACTTTCACCCTGTACTTACCCATCCTCATGTCAATTTAACTTTGGCCTTGTTTGTGAGCTTGAGGTAAAATGAAAGCGACGGTGAATAGTGCAAACCACTTTTCCAGCTCTTTTTCTTTTATATCGGGGTGTTGATTTTTACCCGGGTAATAACTTGGACTTGTAAAAGGATTTTGGGCTGGGTTTTTGGGATTGGGCCCGGGCTTGGTTTAGTTATTAGGAAGTAACGGGTGTTAACTCTTTTAGTTATAAGAGTTAGCACCGTTAGGGCTTTAAGGATTGTTTTTGTAATTTGGCTAATTTTGAGGGTCTGGTTGCGGAATTTCTGGATTTGTTGTCTTTTATGGTTGACCATGTTTGACTGAAAGTTGACTTGAGTTGACCATTGTTGACTTTTGATAGGCATCTCCTGGCTCTTTGTGTGCTCTTCCGTTCCCGTGTTCGTGTTTGTCCGGTTTTGACTGTTTTCTTGGCGAATTTTGCATAGCCGCTACCTACACAAGTCACAAAGACAAAACAAGACAATATACAAGATTAAGCACCATTTTGTCTGTTTTGTGCCTATTTTTGATATAAAACGGTTATGTGGTTTTCACCACTTGATCAAAATTCCCCAAACTAAGCGATTGCGTGTCCTCACGCAATATTATATACTTTAAAACCAAATACCTCAAAACTTCTCCAAATTAATCCTTTAAGAAGTAGTAAAGTCTTACGTGGGGAAGTTAAGAAGTCACAAGTTTTAGAGCACCCCATTTTCCCATTTTTCAAAATATTTTTCATTTTTCTTATATTTAACCTAACTACAACTTATACTTTATTTATGTGTGACATAATGTAATGTTTTCATTATTCATTGATAACTTTTTGGATTACAGAACAAAAAGCACTTAAAGTATCTAAAAAGATAAATTCATCGTCCCCGACTTTCACCTCTCCAAGCCAAGCTTAAAAACAAGATCATTGTTAAATTACAAGTTTGATGACTAACACTACTCATAGTAGCTAATTGTGTACTTACTTTTCCTCCCTTATTCCTAATTTTGTATCTCAAGATTTTATTTAAGTCATATACCCGAAGGCTCTTTAAGACTTTAATTTTGATACTTATTAAATCCAAAAATAAAGCGTAACGGTTAAAAAGGCAATAATTAGCTCATAGCCCTTTTCAAAAGATACCAATATCATCAAGATTAAAGTCCACATCGAGGCGACCAAAATTTGGCTTTTATTAGGCTACTTAAGCAAGACACCATTCATGTCATATACTGGACTCTTTAAGGCATAAAGGACCATCTTATTTGCCCCATATAACCCTAAGGCTCTTTAAGGAACAAACAAGACAAAAATATTAGCAACAATATCTATTCCATATACAAAAAGGATCTTTAAGGAATGATTAAGGCTATAATTTTATTCATTAGATCTACTTACCCCTATACCCTAAGGCTCTTTAAGGGATAAGTAAAATATTTATTAATGTGATACATATAGTATGCCAAATTAAGTATTCTCGCTGGTGTACTCAATCTTAATCATAAAGGACTCAAAGAAACTTCTATTTAACTAATTTATTAACTAAAAACGCACATCTACTCTATTTATTAAAACTAATTATAATAATATAAGTGAAACAAGCTAAATGGGAGAAAAAGCCACATTTAATCTCATGAGCTTTAAAGAAATCAACTATTCTATGTTTAGCATCAAAACACTTTTACTTATACTCTATATATCTTGTTTCTTCACAATTTTATATTTCTAAGAAAGAAACTCGTGGAATACTTAGCCTAATGAACTTAAGATCGGCACTTTAACATAGTCAACATTGACTGGCAACAATATCTAACTCTTATAAATTGATCTTCGTAATAATTAAATCAATTATGGGGAACTTGCAAAGTAGACTTGACCTTTTCAAGCTGGATTGGCGTTTTTATAGCTCCTTGTATAAAAGATTAGCAAAGACAATCTATTTTCAGTTAAGGAGAAAGCTAAGATATAAAACCGGTCGAGTCAAAATTTACTTTTGATCTCACCAACGGAAAACCTACATTCGTGTCAAAACACTTTTTTTTATATATGATTAAACTAGATATTAAGACTTAAAATTTAAAATTTTGTGGGAAATCGGGGTACGTGAGAACAACGGGTAAAAGTAGGCAATATCATATCAAAGATATACTACCTCATACTAAAATCAAACATTGTCCTCAATGTTTCCTAGCCTAAGATTTAAAAACCCCATACTAGAACTCAAAAAGGTTGAATGCATAACCTAAACATGAAGAAAGTATCACAAGAAATCTGCTAGCCGTTATTATGGTGTGCAAAGAATATGTGTTAGACGATATAATTTCTTTTTAATGATATCAGATTTTCCCTAACTAATGGCAAGGAAAGTTAGAAGAAAATTCGAGTGGATCGGGACAAAAAACAACGAACATGAAATGTCTTCAGATAAATTTAGGGGGAATTCAGGCTAAACAATTCTCAAACAACAACACAACAAGGATCGAAAGAGTACAAGCCTCCTCATAACACATCAAGAAATAAGATAGAAATTGGATAAGCATGGGGTACCTCCCACGAGGCACTTTGTTTTTGGTAACCGAGTCACATAGCTTGACTCGATCCCTAAATTCATTCATCCTTGGAGAGAGTGTGGTTGATCTTGGATCGACTTGGGTGGTAAGTCATGTCGAGGTTAATGCTTAACATGGGACATTCACCTTAAAGTTTGGACCATCGGGTTGAGATAACTCAATGGTTCCGTATGGATAAACTATGGTGTTGGTAGAAAGGGTCTTGTCCAAGAGTTTTAAGCTTTTCGGAGAAAATATCTTTAGACGAGAGTGAAGAGTAAAATCTGTATCCTAAACATTGGAAAATGCGGTTTATGATCGTTGAGTCATGAAGATTCTTGTCCTCTTTTATATAATCAAAGAATTTCGTTAAGCTTGATCACGAAGCTCATTAAGTTCATTCAGTTGAAGCTTACGGTGATCACCCGCGGTTTTAAGATCCTAGTATGCTTTATGCTCTAACTCGATAGGTAAATGGCAAGACTTTCCATAAACAAGCTTGTAAGGCGTACAACCAATCGGTGTCTTAAAAGCAGTACAAAATGCCCACAAAGCGTCATCTAATTTGTCAGACCATGAGGCATGGTTTTCTCCAACCGTCCCTTTTTCGAATACATTTTTAATACTCGCTTGGGACCACCTCCATTGACCGCTCGTTTAAGGGTGATAAGCGTAGCTAGACGGATGTGTGATCCCATTCTTAGACATTACTTTAGCAAACTGATCATTACAAATATGGGTCCCACGATCGCTTATAATAGCTCTAGGTGTTCCAAATCGAGCAAAAAGAGATTTTAAAAACTTTACTACAACCCTAGCATCATTTGTGAGGAGCGCCTTTGCTTTAACCCATTTCGAAAGATAATCAACAACTACGAGGATGTATTTATTTCCTCTTGAAGACGGAAATGGTCCTATAATAATCAAGATCCTCATAAATCGTAGATTTCAAAAAAACTTGGTAGCGTTTTGAGGTACTTATCTCGTTGTGAAATTTTGCCTTGTCTTTGAAACGTATCACAAGATTTGATCATAGTATGGGCATCTCGATATATGGTAGGCCAAAAGAAACCAGCAACAAATACTTTTTGAGCAGTGAGATTTGCACTATAATAGCCCCCGGTAGGTCCTTCATGACAAGATTTGAGGATCTCAAAAGCTTCTTGGCCATGCACACACCGTCGAATGATTTGATCCGCCCACAAGCACGATAAATATAGGGGATCATCCAGAATAATGTTTTACATTCCGTAAAAAAAACTTCTTTTGTTGAGTTAGACATTCCTTTGATAATAAAATTTCAAGCCATTGGTAGTTTGCATAGTCTGCAAACCATGGGGTACTTTCACTAGAAATAAACTCTAAGAGTTTCTAAAGGAAAATGTTCATTTATGTCTTTGTTTTCTAACACATCCTTATGAGGGATTCCGCAAGTCAGAGAATATTGTCTACCGCAAGGTTTCACTTCCTTTTTCGCGCGACTAGCACGGGGTATTCTCAAATTATTGTATAAGAGGAAGTACCCACCGGGCAAACCTCGGCTTAGGTCTTGTTTGTTCATAAGGTACTTAAGCCGACGTGATCCGTATGCCACTATGTCTTTTGGATAAGACAAGATATGGCCAATACTGTGTTCAAAAAGCATACACAACGGCAAGCATTTCCTTGTCCGTGGTATGTATTGGAATTTGAGCTTCGTATAGTCTATCTAGCATATTGTATAGGCTGAAAATTGCTTCATCTTTCTTTGTC
Source organism: Tanacetum coccineum (assembly GCA_026074375.1). Classification (NCBI taxonomy): domain Eukaryota; kingdom Viridiplantae; phylum Streptophyta; class Magnoliopsida; order Asterales; family Asteraceae; genus Tanacetum; species Tanacetum coccineum. The sequence goes on along the minus strand of BQNB010007740.1, from coordinate 27,150 downwards.
CTAAAACCGCACCAATCGCGAAATCATTTAGGTTCTAATCCGGGATAACTAAAATTGGAGCTTCGATAAGCTTCTTTTCAAGAGTCTAAAAAAATCAATACAATCCTTAGAAAACACAAACGGTGTTTCCTTCTCAAGAAGGTGAGTCATTGCCGCCTAACTCCCATCCCTCCCCCCAAGAAAAGTCTTGGATAAATCAGCGGTAAAAACCTGCATGACCTAAGAAACTCCTAACACCTTTTACAGTAGTCGGGTGAGGGAGCTTAGCGATAACATCAACTTTAGCACGATCAACCTCAATTCCAGACTTTGAAATTTTATGACCTAAAACAATTCCTTCTTTACACATAAAGTGGCACTTCTCCCAATTAAGAACTAAATTCGTGTCTTTCACTCCATTTTAGCATTTCGCGCTAAATTGGAGGCACGAATCAAAAATATCTAAAATCGAGATAATCATCCATAAACACCTTCCATGTCTTTTCGATCATAACATGGAAGATGCCTTCATACACCGTTGAAATGTACCGGGAGCATTACACAAGCCAATGGCATGTGTCTAGGTACGCGAATGTTCCTTACGGGCCATGTGAAAGTAGTTTTCATCCTGGTACTGAGGTCTATTTGTATTTGGAAATACCCTGACAACTCCATCTAGGAAAACAATAAACCACTCATTCCCAGTAATTTTCTTTCAATCACTGATCCATAAATGGTAATGGAAAATGATCTTTTCGAGTCGCTTCATTTAATTTCTTGTAATCTATTGCAACCTCTCACCCGGAAACTAAAAGTGTCGGAATTACTTATTCTTTCATTAGCAACAACAGGTATTCCTCCTTTTTGGGAATACATGCACTGACTAACCAGGGGGTTGTCAGAGATCGGGTAAATCTTACGTCATCAGTAGTTTTTTGGACCTCCTTTTTGATTACCTCGTGTATTTTTGGTGACCCGTCTTTGACTTTGAACCGTAGTTGTATGTCATCCTCTTCACGATTTTGTGTGTACAAAAAATGGTCGATTACCCTTTGTATTGTCGGTGATTTTCTAAGAATGGCTCGTTTATGTGTTTGAGCACTTTTATATGAGACGCATCGTTGTTTCAACATCTTTTAAACCTTTTGCAATAATTACGGGTAATTTGTCGTTTTCTTTCAAGAAAGCATATTCTAAGTGAGATGGCAAATCTTTTAATTCTAATTCCGAAGGCTCTTTAATTGAAGATTTTGCCTCGGTCACTTCACTTTGTTTAAGGTCCATCAGAGGAAGTTGAAGGGTATATTTAACAATTTTTCAATCAAACAAATATCTTCCTCCGGATTGCAATCGGCATGATCAATTTCCGGTGAAATAGAATCATCCTTAAGATAAGCTTTAATTTCTTCCAAAATGAATTCAGAAGTAAACGGCTCAGACGTCGGGGTGAGATTGCCAACCGAAGAATTAGGAAATCCTAGAAATTCTGGAGCATACTCCTCACAACATTCATCACATGATGTCAGGTTTGATAACCGACTTGGTCATTTGTAGAGGTATCTCGTGGTTTTGATCTAGATTAAAAGTGACAGCTTCGTTATCAACCCGAAGGGTTATTTCTTCTCCATAAACATCAATTAAAGCACGACCGGTCCTCAAAAAGGATCTCCCAAGTATGAGAGGTACTCGAGGATCGACTTCGAAATCGACAACAACAAAGTCGGTAGGAAAATGAAATTTTCCAACTTTGACAAAAACGTCTTCGGCGAGTCCTTTAGGATAAGTAATTGATCGGTCCGCTAACTCTAAAGTCATCCTAGTTGGTGTAAGTTCCGGCAGAGAAAGCTTTTTCCAAATAGAAAGAGGCATAAGATTTATGCTTCACACCAAGATCGGCCAAGGCGTGGCATACATCCATTCCCTGGGGATATTACATGGAATGAAGAACTTTCGGGATCTCCTTGCTTTTCGGAAAGCTTTTGAGAAGCATCGCCGGGCAATTGTTTGTTCAACGGATCTTGCTTAACTCAAGCAACTTTTCCTTATTCTATGAGCAACTCTTAATCGTAGGGAGCAAATCCTTGGCATCAAAGATTAAAGCATCCCACAAAACTTAATGTCGAAGCGCAAATCTGAAAGCATTTGGAAGATTTCTCCGTTTGATTCGAAGTTTTGTCACGGGACTTTTGATCATATATACGTCCGTGACTGGATATAGGATTTTGGATTAGGTAAATTCTTCGAAATATCATATTCCGGAATGGGAGTGGTTTTAGGTAAAGTCGTCGAAACATCGGGTTTCGGAATAAAAATGGGGATAACCGAAGGTGGGATTTGAGCGGTACTACCTTGGAAATTTGTTTGCTCTTTATCCGTTGTCTCCTGGGTTTCTCGTTCCACTACCTTTTTAGGAGAAGGATTAGTAGGAATCGAGGGTCCCTCGTAAGCAATACCACTTCGAGTAGTGCTCGTTTTCATCTCACCCTTCGGATTTGGAACGGTATTACTCGGAAGAGTACCCGAAGTTGAGGCTTGAGTTTGAAAGAATCCACTTAACATGTTTTGCAAATTATTTTGCAATGTATTTTGGAAAGCATTATTTTGACTCATCAAAGCATTTTGTTGACTCTTAATTGTATTTTGAATCTCATTCTTTAATTCTCCTTTCATTGAGGTGATTTGATATTGCAAATTTCTAATCGTTTGATTATTAGATTTCTTGTAGCTTGAAAACTCATTCAAAAAATCTTGCACTTGATTATGAGGCACTTGAAAAGGTTGATTTTGAAAATTCGAAGCATGATTAACTTGACTTTGAAAACTTTGATTTCCTTGAAAATTATTTCCCCGATTAAAATTATTCCCTTGACCTTGATTCTGATTAAACCTATTTTGACCATTGTTTTGCACCAGAGCAAAACCTGGTGGTGCCATTTGATTACTAACACGGTTTGGAGGGTTAACTTGATTGTAAGTACCCGTAGTCGCACAAACACTAGCCTGATTGTTATCGGTAGCTGGACAATTGTACCAAGCATGAGCACCACCACAAGTAACACAAGATTCCTCAACCGCTTTAACCGGAGCGGGAGTGACAACTTTTTTAGAAACAATCTCGACTAAGGTCGAAAGTTGATCTGCAAGCTTATCAATTCTCTCATCCGTTTTACTAGAAGTAACATTCATCCTAGAAGCATTTGGTTTATTTCGTGAATAACGCACTTTTGATTTGTTCTCAATTATGTTTAAAGCCTCTCTAGTCGTTTTACTCAAAAGATTTCCACCCGCAGCGGCATTTAAGGAGTCTTGTTCATTGTCGTTTAAACCATTGTAAAAGGTATCAACTTGAGTTAACTCCGTAAATCCGTGATGAGGGCATGCTCTAAGCAACTCCTTAAATCGTTCCCATGCTTCACTAAAAGTTTCCTCGAATTTTTGTGTAAAACGAGAAATTTCATTCTTTAAGTGAGTGGTTTTCGAAGGAGGGAAAAATAGTTAGTACGAACTGGTATCGAGATCCTCCCAGTCAAGATTGATATTTGGTGGTTCTTCTGTACCAAGTTTTAGCGGCTCCCTCGAGCGAATATGGAAACATCATAAGCTTAATCACATCGTTAGGCACATTCCTAAATCGTAAAGTCGAGGTAATCCTTTTGAAACTATTAATATGAGCATGAGGATTATCGTTCTCACGACCGTAAAACGGGTTAGCTTGAACTAATTGTAACAAATTCATTTTAATCTCAAAATGACTGTAACACCCTCAAATCTGAGTATGCAGCGGAATGTTGAATATCCGAAGGCGTTACATTATGGGTCAATAGCACAAGATCAGAGAACGACTACTAAACGTGTCGTTTGAAAAAGATACATTGGATTAACAAAATACTTGTTTGTTACATAAGCTCATGGCTTCAAATGGTTCAACAAAATAGATAAAGATTCCGGTTTATAACAATTGTCCCCAAAGTGTAATAAGACCCCAAATCTTAAGTGTTGACTCTTCAATTATTGACTCCCAATGTATCGACGCACCTCGTGCCTTATTGACCTGAAAAACATGCTTAAAACGTCAACATAAAGTTGGTGAATTCATAGGTTTATGTAAATCGATAGTAGGACCGCAAGATTTCCAAGTGTATGATTAAGCAACAGATGCAAATATCATAAAAGTAATTACGTTTCCTAAGCTCATGACACCGAGGCTCGACGTATATGAATGCAATTATAAATTGCCAACTGGGCGCGCGCTCGGTGAATCGATGTGCTAACCCTGCAACATCCCCAAAATTCGACATGGTTGCGTTCGTTCCCAGTGTTGCTAGTCCACCCGAAAAAAACCCGGGGAGTGTCAATCCTAATAGATCTATCCATATCATTCGCGCACCGCACATTGTAATTTCCAACTACATCTAGTGCAATTAAGTTCCTTGTGTGTGTGGACATAAAGGGGTTATTGGTATTGGCAAACAAGTAATCCTGGCATAAAAGTACGTGTTGCGTCCTTTTGTAAAACAAAGCATTTTCTCACACCCATGGATGTATGTCATGTAAATAATTATAAAGCATGGTGCTATGAACTACCCTAGCCGGTAGTTCTCTGAATGATAACAAGTATCCAAAGTAAGCAGTGGATCACAGTTAAGTACCTATAGTTAAGTAGGTCAAGTCTTAGTTTACACATTTTAAACTACGACTCATTGTATAAACTAAATCCATTTAAGTTTTGATATATATACGTTATCACTTCGCGCGCGGTGACACAAGATCATTGTATTTATAGTTTCGATGGTTCTCGAGAAACGTGAAATCATTATTAATAACTATACTTTATTTATTAATTTGTCGTTAAATTGTTCGACGTTTGGAACATCTAAATGTTCGAATACGACGTATAAATGTTTTAATTATTTCACCTTGGCTCTAAGCTACCCTTAAGTTTCTAGTTGTTACATTTTCAGTCCCTAGGTTTATAAATATATATACATTTATATTTTAAACCTTTTAGTTTCGGAAATGACACAATTAGTCCCTCAAGTTTATAAAAAGATAGTTTATAGTTTCGCCTTCATCCTTAAGTTTCAGACTATTTCAAAAATGGTCCCTGGAGTTGTTGAAATTTGGAAATTAACAAACTAACCCTTTAAGTTTCGGTATTTACGGTTTTAGTCCCCCGACTTTGTAAAAGTCGCATTTTCAACCCAATTAAATCCCGACAAGTGGCATTTGGCCTCATTTAGTTCAAATAAGCCAACCAAATCGTTTCGGCTTATAAATAAGCCATTTCGAGCTTATTTCGGCTTAACGGGCCATATTGGGCCCGTTAAGGTCCGTTTAGGTTTCTAAAGGTCCGTTGTAGTTTTTATAAGTCCAACAGCCTTCTTAAAGTTCTTAGGGTTGGTTTAGCTTATATTAATCTCGTTCGAGGCTTATTGAAAAGCTTATTTAGTGCTTATTGGGCTTACGGGCCAATAGCTTTATCCGGATAGAATCTAAATGGTTTATTAGGCCTTTTTGCTTATTTCTCATTTGTTTCAACTTAGCTTTTTCTGTCTCGTGTTTAGGTTTTTAGATAAGCTAACAAGGTTTTGAGTTTTGGGCAAGTTTGGCCGGTTAAGGCCCCGATACAGGGTATTAAGTTTTTTGTATATCGTCTCCTTAATGCTTTTCCAACTTGATTTCAGCCGGAATCGTAACTGTTTCCTTTCAGCTTATTCACCAAAATAAAGCTGAATAAGCTATTTAACGATATCTCTTTGTTGGGCGGTCTTGGGCCGTTAAGGCTCGGTAAGGTTTAAAAAGTTTTTTTCGTTGGGTCCATTAGGGTCCGTTAAGTATATTTATTGTCTTATAAGCACATTGGAAGGCGGATGTGGTTATTTAGCTTATCCGTAAGCTTATAAGCCACCGGTTGGCCTATTGGGCTCGATAGTGGACACGGTAGGTTCTAGGGGTTCGGGCTCAATTCCTTTGGGTCTAATGACTTTCCTAGGGTTCTTAAAGGCTTATAGGCTGTTTAAGCTTGCGAATAAGCTGTGAGAGCTTATTCGTGATGTATGGCTTATTTCGTGGACCCGGAAATGGGCTAGGGGGCCCATTAAGTTTTGCTAGGTTTAACGATGCATGTCAAGTGGTCCATTAAGGTTCTTAGTTTTATTTTAAGCTCAATAAGCTGCGTATAGGCACACGAATAAGCCGTTTAGGCTTATCGTGGCTTATGAGCTTTGTGGGCTCTCGAAGATTGGGGAGGGAAGGTCCTACACGGGTCCGAATGGTTACTAGCTATCCCATAATAGGTTTGTTAAAGTCGTTAGGCATACCAATTCCAATGTGTTTAACATTTTTTTTATTAAAATATTTTTTTTCCGGGCGATCCAATACATGCAAGCGTTCCTTTAACCTTGGATTACATACGTACCCGAAGCAAAGTTGTTACGTTTTCTATGAAGTTACAGTATAGATTCTTTTGATTTTAGTGCCTAGGGTTATTGTTCAGGTTTGAATCACTAGTTTGTCCCTCACCCTCGTGCACTCGTGTTACGAGCCTTGCCCACAACAATAGAAGTCATACGCCATTACTTGGCACGCACCCTTTATTTACATTTTGCGACATAAGCTTAAAAATTCTAATGGTAATTGATTACTTATTGGAATCGTAAAAGTGTTATTGTGACTTACAAGGGTCCTATAGCCTTTAGATTGAGGAGGGGACGCGTAGTGTACAATTCCCTAGCTCGTATAACCCTTGTGTGACCGCCTTAGTGCTTATATGTTCGAAAGCAAGGAAATGAGATGTGTTTGCTTTCGGTTTGTATCCCGAATAAGAGAAGAGTGAGTGTTTGTGAGTTGGGCAAAGTGTATTAAGTTGAGTTGTGAATGTGTTTTATAGGCATTAAGCCTTGATTAACTTTCCTAGTCCATTTCACATCAGTACGTGGCCCTAGGGCGGTTTTGAGGATTCTCTAGTTAATATCACTTGGGTTTTGAGTTAAACCACCTAGTACAAGTATTAATGAGAAGGTTTGTACAAGATCATTGCTTAGCTAGCAAAATCTTATGGGTTTGTGTGTTTGTGAGATTTAACCGCGACATCAAGGGGGTAAAGAGAGCCATAGGTTAATATCCATTGTGTAATAAATCATTAGGGAACCATTAGGACAAAGTCTTAATTGAGCACACTAGGTGAAGGTACTTGTACTTATGAAGTTACATTAGGGGGACTATTGCTAGTAAGACTATATCATCCTAAGGGACGATTTTTATGCATGTTACTCTGCTGCAATTTGGTTCCAAGTGTATATAACACAGGACTTGATTAAGTTTTTGTTTAGCTTTTTAAATTGGGTATTGGTTTGAGTCTAGGTAAGTCTAGGTATTTCCGGGGTGCGTCTAAACGTATTTTATCGCGAAACGTAACCCTTACGTGACCAATAAAAATAAAATACGCAAAGTACATAATTATTCTCCAAACAATTATTTCTTACTTGGTTTGATGTAATACCTCAACTTTTAGTTTGGGTGATCGTTTTTCATTCGTTGATTATTTCTAGTTCTACGCGGTTTTAGCTCAAAAGTAAATATAAAAACGTAAAGCGTATCGGCCTAAAATAACTTAGTGATCATTACATAGTGTACAATGACACGAAATTGAAGAAAGTGTTACAATGACCGGCCTTGATTGTGTGGTAAACAATAGTCTTCTCCGTACCCGTCTGTGGGTGACCGGTGTAGCTCCTCCCTGGTACGTTCCGCCATTGGTGCAACAATAGTTCGTATAGGCTCGGGTTCATTCTATGGTGGAACACGATTTCTATTACGACGTCTCGGAATGGTGACGTTTGAATTATTTGGAAAATAGTAATTTCTAGTGCGCATTCACTAAACAAACAAATAAAATGAGAAAATAAACGGGAAAAAGAAATATTTTTGTTTACCGAATAATCGACAAACTTAGGGTAACTCTCTTAAGTAAAATAAATTTTTCAAAAAAAGTGCGCCTTTTTCGTAAGTGACACTAACGGTAAATTTTTGACTCTTTGGTCGGCGAACTTATTAATGGATAATACCTCAATTGAAGGTATTGTTTGTTGGTGTTCTTTTACCAACTTTGTATTTTTTATATTCACAAATTAATGAGAAAAATCAAAAAATCCGGAAGAGCAAATATTTTTGTATTTTTGTGTTTAATCTTCTATTTATACTAAAAAGAAAAATATTTTTTTTACTTTTATATATATTTTTTTGTTTTTTTTTGATTTTCTTAAAAGCGTAACTTTCGAAAACGAAAGGTTCTCCAAAACACGATCAACAAACTTCAAACGAGAGAATCTTAATCACAGATCCCCGGCAGCGGCGCCAAAAATTTGATTCGTAGAATCACATCTCAACGAAAATATAAATATATTAATCGATGGTAAATTTTTGATTAACCCTGTGAGGACAAAGGTAAAAAGGAAATTCTTCAAAATATATATAATATAATACGTATATTAACCGGGAAGTATGATTCCCGGGTCGTAATTCCCCAACGATTTGTGAAATTGAAACCACGTTTGTTGTTCGGACAATGATTTGAATTGGAAACAAAGATTTCTTTGATTTTCTACTTTTAAAAATTAAAATAAACAAATTATAACAATTAAGCACGAAGGCAAATAACGGGAAACCAAAATTTAACTAAAAACGCAAAACGGGACCCCTAAACGGAGGTCAAAAACCCTAAATTGCTAAAATTAAACCTAACTTAAAATTTTCTTTTTAAATGAACTCTATTTGAATAATTAGTAAGTTTAAAGAAAACTAGAACAAAAACGGAGTTAAAATGAGTGTTAAAACACGAAAAACAAGAACGGGAACGAATCCCGTTCTTTAAAAAACGAAATTTTGCAAATTAGACCCTACGAAAGCAAAACTAATTTTCCTATGAACTTTATGATAAAAGAAAATTTTCTAAAAAAATTTATATTTTTTTGATCATTTTTCTATTTTTTATGATTTTTTTAAGTTTTTAATGAAAATAAATGTTTAAAAATACTAAACGAACTATAAAAATTCTAGAAAAATTACAGAAAATAGCTTATACTATTTAAAAGCTAGGAAAAATAAGCTTATAACCACACCTTATTGAATAAGCTGCGAAATAAGCTATAACAGCTTAATTAGCTTATAAGGCTAAAATGAGTATAAAGAATAAATGTTGCAAGAGTCTAATGAAAAAGACCCAAGGGCGCAGTGGTAGTGTGTGTGTTATAAAGGTTGAGAGTGTTGAGGTCGGGGGTTCGAGTCTTGCTCACCCCCGACTTCCACTTTCCCTTTTTTTTATTTTCAAAAACTTATAAAAGCAAAGTTGTTGATAAGCTGGTGCTTATCAACTTTAATAAAAGAACTTTTTAATGAAACTTAAAGAATAAGCTGTTAACAGCTTATTAAGACAGTAAACTTATTTTTCCTAAAAACTTAAAACACTTAACAACTAACTAAGAAATAAGCACATAAGCAAACATCCATCTTAATAAGCTATTCTAAACTATGGATAAGCACTTAAAAAGAAAGATTGAAACAGAAAAAACTATGGGGAAGTGAGCTTATTGCTCAAAAAGCTAATAAGACTAACTCAGCTTATGCTGAGTTAGTGCAGCCTCACTTGACTAACTTTAGGCTTAAAAATAAGCCACCAAATGGAATCTTAAGCTAATAAACTTTGCTAAACCTAAAACTAGACCTAAGACTCTACTTAAAACAGCTTTTTAAAAATATTTTGAAGCTTATTAAGACTAAGAAAAAGCTATTTGAAAAAGACTGATGCAACTTAAGCTAATTTAGAAAAACTTTGATAAAAAGAGAAAACTAAGTTGCAGCCCTACTTATAAGCTGTAAAATAAGCAAGTAAGACTTAACCTAGCTTATCTAGGCTAAAACTAACCTAACCACCAACTTTGAGCTTATTTGAGCTTATTCTAAGCTAAAAACAGCCTAATGCCAAACACTCCTTTAAATTTAGATTTTCACCTTAAAAACTAAAACTAACCTTATTAAGCTGAGATAAGCTAAAACAGATTTATAACTAAGCTAATTAAGGTCAAATAAGCAAAATCAAACAGTTAATAAGCTCTAATAAGCAAAAATAAGCTAAACTACTATTTTTTTAACAGTTTATGAAGAAAAATAACTAAAAATGAGATTCAAGCTAACTCTTAAACTAAATAAGCATAAACTAAGCATAATAAGTACAATTAAGCTAAGATAAGCAATAATAAGCTAGATTTAAGCAGAATTAAGCAAATAAGCAGTAAATTAAGCTAAAACAGTAATTAAGCTTGGAAATGAAAAAGAGAAAGAGTACCTTTGTCCTTTGCTTAAACAAGGACCCAGATGCTCAAAATGAGCTTATCTACAAGCTCTGGCTTATTTGGAATAAGCCAGTAAGTCCATAAGCTCTTCCAAAATAAGCTTATCATCCAAAATTAGAAGCATTGGTAATTTAGAGTGAGTTAACAGTCCAAAAGGCTTAGTTAAGCTTTTTGAGCTTAACTAAGAGCAAAGTAGCTTATTAAGAACTAAGAGCTTATTAAGAGCTTATTTAACTAAAACAATATTAAATGAAACTTTGAAATTAAAACACGAATTGAAATGAAAGCTGACTTTTATTAATGATTAAAGGATTACAATGCTTAAAAAGTAAATTACAAGAATTAAATTGACATTTAAAAGTAAATAAGCTAAAAATAAGCTATAAGCTAAAATCTACTAACTAACTAACTCCTTTGGCTGTGATGAAGCTCTTCTATTTATAGCAAATGTATTTGAAAAGCTAAAAGTTATTTTAACTAGCTGAAAATTTAGATTAAAAATGACTAATTGCAGTTTAAAACTGCTGATGCATTTGACCACTTAAAAGACTAGACCAAAGATTTCTCAAGTGCAGGCCTAGAAACTTGCTTTGACACTTATAATTCATAAAACTAAAAGCAAATAAAGTTATTACAACTACTTGAAGCAATTCAAGCTTAAAATGCAAAAGAAACCTTAACAGTTTTGAACTTATATCAATCTTTCCTATGAAAACTTTAATTAACCCTAACAACTATCTAAAATCCTAACTTATGATCCTGCAAATGAACTTCAACTTCAAATTAAGAAACCAAAATAACACAAGCAATACTAACTCTCAGTTAGTATCTAAGCTAGTTGCCAAACAGTCCTTTAACCATACTCAATACCATTTATGCTTATGAAAATGAAATTAAGAGCTTAAAACCTAAATACCAGATTACAAATAGCTTATGACAAATCTAATGAACCTATATGAATAAGCAAATAAGCCAGAAACAAAGAACTAAGAGTTAAGCTACTTATTTTTGTATTTTTAATGATTTTTAAGACAAAATATGAAAAACTAAGATCTAAACTACAAAAGCTAAAAACAGATGATCAACCATTATCTATAAGCTTAATGAAACAGTATTAAGCACAAATAAGCTATAAAATAAGAAGAATAAGCAAATCTAGACTAGAAATTTAAAGACAGAAAGGTTAAGGAAAACTTACAAAGCCTTTTCAAAACAAGAGGCAATAAAAGGATCAATTGAGGAATAAGATAGATGCAAAGTGGTTGTTTAAAAGGAACATACCCGTTATGACATTGGCATCCGGGTTTCCTGATGCATTTCCTCTCTTTTCTGTATTCCCAACTACATAAACCCAGCCTTGTGCATTCCCATTCCCTCCATCCTTATTCTTCAACTTAGGACAATCTCTCTTGAAATGCCCTGGTTCTCCACACTCAAAACAACCATTTCCCTTGGGAGCTGCCCCATTGCCCTTCTGATTATTAGCAACATTTGTATTACCAATACTCCTGCAATCGCGAGCAAAATGCCCTACTTTGTTGCACTTGTGGCACTTCTGGGTGCACGGGCCATTGTGGTGAAGATGGCACTTGGTGCACTTGGGCAAAGATCCCCCATAAGGCTTCTTTTCGCCTGTCCCCATATTGTAGACCTTGGCAACATTCTGCCTCTTGAAGGGTTATTGCTGGTGACCATGGTTGTTTCTGGATAAATCGTCAGCATTCCTTTTGTTGTCAGACTGCCTATCTATGTAGGTGCGGAGTTTCTGATCCATCAAGTCGTTGTCCAACTCAATAGTCTCATCCAACGTCTTGAATCTGGCAGATTTGAAGTTCCTATAAATGTTGTCAGGAAGTCCACTGATGTACTTGTCAGCCTTCTCGGTTTCGTTGGCAACAAACTTGGTACATATCAGGGTTAGCTCTTGGAAACGTTCAGTGTATGCTGGAACATCGTTCCCCTTGACCTTTAGGTTCCACAGCTCGATTTCTAATTTCTTGATTTCACCCTGCGGACAATACTTGTCCGTCATCTTTTTCTTGAGTACTTCCCAAGTCATTGCATATGCCTCAGGACCTAAGGTTCTTATCTGACCATTCCACCAAGTCAAAGCAGCACCTAACAGAGTGCAGGTGGCAAACTTTACTTGATTCTCAATAGCACAACCACTGATATTGAAAACTAACTCCATCTTCTCAATCCACCGAGTCAAACCGACCACGCCTTTAGTCCCCTTGAAGTTCAAAGGTTGACACTTCATGAAGTCAGCGTAAAAACAAGGGCGCGCAGTTTGCACGTTCCTTCGGTTATCCTCGTGCGAACTGTGGCTTCCATCTCCATTGGTGGAGTTTCGCAAAAGAGCTTGGTCAATCATTGCTTGGATGGATTCTGGAGTCATGTTGTTTGGGTTGGTGTTGTTAACAGGGGTATTCGGTCCTCTTCTGGTCGTAGGTGCCATGATTTGTCTAGATCACAAAAGACAAAACATGAGGTTATATGACAGAATATAATAATGTATAGATGAGATATCAACACAAGAGAGGTATATAGTATGACATAACACATCCATTTCATTCATAACTTTGAAAATTTTACATGAAATAGTTGTCGGATTACACAAAATACAATACAAAAGATCTAAGGCTATGCTAGCGGGAAAAACACCTAATACTTAACATGCCTGTACAATGACCTAGCAATGATAAAATAACATAAATCACTAGATGTGACTATCAGCATCCCCAGAAGCATCCTCGTGATATGGGATCCTAGCCTCTAGTCCTGGCTGTTTAGCTCTCCTCTGCTGCTCTCGCAGTGCCAACAACTTAGCATGCATGTCACTCATCTCTCAACTCATGTCCTTAATGACTCGAAGAGTCTCTACCATCTGTGTCTGACGCCTACAGTCAGTCTCTCGAAGCGCTGCTAACTCAGCCTGCATCTGAAAGCGAGTCTCATGTACCTGATGTTGTGTCTGAATGAGAGTACCCTACAGCTGTAGCTGTGTCTGGTGTGCCTAAAGATGGGTCTCGTGTGCATACACATGATCACGATGGGTCTGAAGCTCTTGATGAGTCACCTGACTCAATCCTATCGAGTGAGCCCAAGCCTCTCGGGAAGCATAGGCCTCCTCCTCTACCATCCATACTGTCTCCTAGAGAGTCATCCTATCCCCCATAAGTAAATCGACCCGCTGCGAGTCCATATCGACTCGCTGTGATATACGAGACCTACTATCCTGAGCATCCTCTAGTAAAGCATACAAGTCCTGTGTATCATGCTCATGGAGCTCAGCAAGCTTTGTGACCCTAGTATTGACCTCTCCCACGGTCATAGGTGCTATCTCAGGAACTTCCTCTGCCGGATCTACTCAAGTATCCCTAATGCCATACCCAACATCTTTAATCCCCTTTTGCCTCTCTTCAGCATCTACTGTGCTGACAAACCCATAATCTATCCCCCGACCTCTGGTAGGTCTAGCAGTAGAACTCTCCCCGACCTCGTATCTCGAGCCTAGGGTGGACAAATACAACCTCTTGCGGGGTGGCTGCTCAGACTCGGGGATATCATCCCTACGGTCAACAGGTGGTGGTATGTATAGAGAGGGTGGTAGTGGTGGTAGTGGAGGTGATGGTGATGCGGCAGTAACTGCATCAATGAGAGCCTGAGTGGATGCTATCCTGAGTGTCTGGATTTGGGTTGGACACCCAGATGATGGTAGTAAAGGTGATGGCACAGGTGGTGGTGATGAATGTGCAGGTGGGGCCATGCTCCTAACAAGGCGCTCCCCTGCAGAGGGTGGTGATAGTGAGATAGGTGGTGATGGTGATGGAGTAGTCATGGCCAGAAGTCTCTCAACCTCTGCCTCTGGTGGAAGGGATATGGAAGCCTGAGGCCGGACGGTAATCCTAGCCCCAATCGTAATGTCGGTGGAGGGTGGTGGTATAATAGGCTCTGTTCCCTCAGGTGGGAAAACAGGCTCATCAACAGGTACAATAATGGCAGAGTCGGCCGGAGCTAAGTGCTCCTCCTCCTCCTCGTCCTCATCACCCTCATCCTCATCATCAGCGTCATCCCCAGATGAATCGTCGTCATCATCATCTCCATCATCTCCCCCGTCCATAGGATAGTCGACCGGACCATCCTCTGTCTCATCATCCTCGTACTCCTCTGGATCCTCCTCGGGATCCGACTCAGTAACATATCTGGGTGACTCAACAGTAGGTGAATCAACAGGAGGTAATGGCTGCTCCTCAGCTGGAAACTCATGCTCATCCTCCAATGGTATATACTCAGGGTATATAGACTCTGGCACATAGTCAGGATCATGTGCCTGTACGAACATAGGCTCACGCTCATCCTCGTCCTGAGGAACTGGCGGTGTCTTTGGATCCTCTAGGCCTGGTATGTAATCCGGTGATGGTGGGGCTACTGGCTGCATCGGGAGTCCATCGTATCCTAATACGATGACCCGTGGGATGCCTCCCTTAGATATCTCCTCATCATCGGCTCCCCAGAAGGCTCTGCCGGGCTCAGAGTCGGTGTAAACGGAAGTGTAGGTAACCGCAGATGTCGCAGAAGACATGATTACTGCAAAAAGCAAAAATAACCTATATAAGTATTACTTATAGGAAAGATCGGTATGATATGTCTATAAGCTTTAATTATAAGAGTGGTCTCTATGTTATATCTATAAGATTTATTTATAAGAGTCTTATAGTAATATACTTAGTATATTTTATATACGCATATATCAATCATGTAAGCACTTAGTACCCTACTAATGTTAAAATAGTGTGTATCATGTAAGCATATATGTGCTAGATGTAAACAAGTAATGCATGTATGTCCCTCGCAAATCCCATTTGTGAAAACAGTGTTTGAAAATGGTTATAGTCCAGACAAAACTTTTGACCTGGTTCTCTATAACCTTGGCTCTGATACCAATCTGTAACACCCCCAAATCTGGGTAGCAGCGGAATGTTGAATATCCGAGGGCGTTACTTCATAGATCAATAGCACAAGATATGAGAACGACCACTAACGTGTCGTTTTAAAAAGATACATTGGATTAACAAAATGCTTGTTCATTACATAAGCTCATGGCTTCAAATTGTTCGACAATATAAGTAAAGATTTCGGTTTATAACAAATGTTCCCAAAATGTAATACGCCCAAATCTTTAGTACTGACTCTTTCCAAAGAGTGACCCCCAATGTATCTGAGCACCCCGTGCCTTATTGACCTGAGAAAACATGCTTAAAATATCAACATAAAGTTGGTGAATTCATAGGTTTATGTAAATCAATAGTAGGACCGCAAGATTTCCAAGTGTATGATTAAGCAACAAATGCAAACATCATAAAAAGTAATTACGTCTACCTAAGCTCATGACACTGAAGCTCGACATGTATGAATGCAATATATTGATTGTAAGTAAATTTAAATCTAGATTATCAAAATGGAAGATGAAAACTCTCTTCATTGGTGGTAGAATGACGCTCATCTAATCGGTTTTAAGCTCTTTACCTATATATCATATGTCAATTTACAAAGTTCCTAAGAAGATTATCAATAGTCTTGAATCTATTCATTGCCATTTTTTTAATGGCGTTGATCATCTTTCTAAGAAACCGATTTGGATCAAATGGAAAAAAGTGTTGGCTCCGATAGATAAAGGCGGTTTAAGGATTTCGAGCTTCTACGCGTTAAATAGAGCTCTTTTGTTTAAATGGATTTGGCGCTTTTATACGCAAGATTCATCTCTATGGGCGAAGGTTATAAAAGGGATTCACGGCGAAGACGGTAAAATTGATAAACCATTGTCTAATCTCCATTCATCTACTTGGCTAGATATTGTGAAGGTTTCTCTTAATCAGCAAGGCATGAACTTCGTTGGTTATATCCACAAGAAAATGGGAAATGGGCTTCATACATATTTCTGTGACGACATCTGGAAGGGGGATACTGCCCTCAAAATCTTATATCCCCGTATATACGCTTTGGAGACTAATAAGACATTTCTGTTGCTTCGAAGCTGGGCCAAAACAACTTGGGTTTATCTCTTCGAAGGATCCCTAGATGAGGAGTTGAACAATCTCAACTCGAGGCGCTACGTGAATTCTCTGATAATACAGTGCTCGTGGATTCGATGGATAGGTGGTCATGGTGTTTGGAGGGCTCAAGAAAATTTTCTGTTGCGTCCGTGAGAAGAGAAATTGATAAAAATCTTTTGCCGATGGTTTCCTCCAAAACCCGTTGGGTTAACGAGGTTCCTAAGAAAGTTAACATTCACACCTGGAAGGTTAAGTTAGATTGCTTACCGACTAGACTTAATATCTCAAGACGTGGTATGAGTATTAATTCTATTTTATGCCCGAATTGCGACAAGGAAGTCGAACATATTCTTTTCATGTCAATTTGCTAGAGAGATTTTCGCTTGAATAACATCCTGGTGGGAAGTCTCGTTTTCTGAGATTTCTTCTTATGACGAGTGGTTCCTTTGGTTAATGAATCTTCGCCCCCCCTTCTTAATAAACAAATGTTGAAAGGTATTTGTTATACAATGTGGTGGAATATATGGAGTTTCCGTAACAAAAATATTTTTGGTCTCGATCCCCCTAAGAAGGAGATGATTTTCGATGACATAGTATGTCGCTCTTTTTTTTGGTGTAAGTATAGGCGTAAAATGTCGTTTAGTTGGATTGATTGGTTGAAAAACCCTCATTTGGTTTCTTTGTAAGTCTCTAGCTCCTTGTTAGTTTTTTTAATAATATTTCGCCGTTCAATTTTTTTTTTGAAATATGAGAATTGGGGATCTGATGAGTTTGAAAAACACATGTATTGTATGTGTTTTGAATGAGGGTCCTGTATTTTTTTTCTTTATATAGTTGACTAAAGTACCCTCGTATGTAAATTTGAGGTATAATCCTGACCGCTCGATCTAATGTAGTTGATGGTGGAGATGAGTCCCTCAGTATCCAAGAAAACTTTGATATTCAAATGAACCTAAATCTATAATTATAATCTTTAACTTTGTATTTAAAAAAAAAAATTGGTGTGGTATTTTGAGAGCATATCATATTATATCTAAAATCTCGAGTTCGATTTATGATATCTTATGTTTAAAGAAAGTAGCTTACACGAATAGTTTTTCTTACAAACAAAATCATCTTGAAGCAACGCGCGTGCAACTAATATCCTTGCTAAAAAATCCCAAATTATTATTCGAAAGAAAAGGACACACGCACTCCTAATATAACATATGCTACACCTTTTATTTCACATATAATTTAGGGTGCAAGTTCCTTGGTTATAGAAACCTAAATTACGAACATTATTTACCTTGCAAATGTTAATTTGTCACGCCATACATTGTGTTGTAAAATAGAACAAAAGATGGTGTACTACTCTCCTTGTTTGACAAACAAATGAGATTTATGGACTTATTTATTGTTCTAAAAAAGAGGCAATTTACCATTAGAGCATTGGTCTAATGGTATCATTTCCTCACCGTAAACGTTTAGTTGATCAGTCAAAAGACTTATAAAGAAGGGAGAATTACATGTATATCCTTCTTGAAAATTAATATTACATAAATATCCTTTTCAGTTTTGTAATTACATCAATGCCCTTTCTCAACTTTTGTAATTACATCAATATCTTTCACAAACTTTTAACTTCTCATATATATTCAAAAATAAATTAAATCATAATTATAATTATTTTATGTTTTGAAACTATTATATATCTTTTGTCTATCTCCTATACTGATCATAATTATATTTTTTATATATACTTTTTGGCCTCGAGAGATGAAAGAATATGTTAATTTTTGGATATACATGTGAATTCAAAAGTTTGAGAAGGATATTGACGTAATTACAAAGGTGAGAAGGATATTGATGTAATTACCAAAGTTTCGGAAGGATATTAACGTAATTGCAAAAGTGAGAAGGACATTGATGTAATATTGAACTTTAGTAAGGATATAGATGTAATTGCCCCTATAAAGAAATATGTCATGTGTTCAATCCCATCCCAATTCCTGACTAAAAGGTCACTGGAGCATATGTTTATTGCCTGAGACTTAGTCTCTGAGGAAAGGTCAGTTGACACCCAAAAAAATGCACGAAATCAGATTTCTCTGCCGATTTAAACCTTTTAAGCAAAGAAGAGGCAATTCGTGCACTACCTAAACACCTATGATAGCTTTTATTGTCCTTGCTTTTATAGTTGTATCATGTGTTTAAAAACCGTCCAATTCCACAATTTTACGTTAGATGAGTTAAAATAATACGAGACATTACTCACGCAATGCGATGGTGGATACCCGGTAACTAAGTATTGTAGTGAGCAAACATTGTTCATTTATATGCAACCACTATGCATTTATGGTCATGTAACCACTATGCATTAATGAAGGAGGTTATGAGATTACTTGGCCGATTAATGCTCATAACTAGGGGTGAGCATCGGGTCGGAACCGACCCGAACAGACAAAAACCGATCCGAAACCGAAACCGAGTTAAGGAATTTTGCAAACCGAGAAAAGAACCGACAAAACCGTATATAAACCGAAATCGAACCGAATACGTTCGGTTCGGCTTGGTTTAGTAGTTCGAACCGACTAAATGTCGGGTTTGAGCCGAACCGAAACAGACTAAACCGAAATACTTACTCAAAACCAAAAACCGAACCGAATACGCTCGGTTCGGCTCGGTTTGTCTGGTCGGGTTGGTTTTCGGTTTACTTTGCTCAGCCCTACTCATAACTAGGGGTGTAAACGAGACGAGACAACTCGCGAGTTACTCGAGATCGACTCGTAAACTACTCGAAATCGACTCGATCTAAACGAGTCGAGCTCGAGCTCGAGCTACTCGAGTATATTTTTGAGTCGAGTTCGAGCTTCATAATACTCGGCTCGTTAAGCTCGCGAGCCTTATCGAGCTTCATAAATCGAGTCGAGTCAAGCTTCATATGGCGAGTATTTATCGAGTTCGAGCATGAAATGTGGAAATAATCGAGCTCGAGTCGAGTTTTGAGCTCGAGTTTTATATAACGAGTCGAGCTCGAGCTCAAAATATAAAGCTCGGCCGAGCTCGAGCCGAGTTTCGAGCTCGAGTTTTAGTATTCGAGTCGAGCTCGAGCTTGGCAGTACTCGGCTCGACTCGGCTTGTTTACACCCTTAATTTCCTTAAGTTTTTATAAAAACCTAAGCTAGTTTGATTAAACCTTTTTACTTAAACGCTACTTACTAAACTTTCTAAATATAACTTTCATTTCACCAAACCACTTTCTATTTTTAGAAAGTTTGCTACAAACTTCTATATTTCACTCACTTATTTCATTTCTAAAATGCCATATTTCCCATAAACGTTTAACACTTAATAACCAAGAATTGACGTAGCAATGCATGCAACACGTCTTTCATTTCCATTATCACCACACGTGAACAAATGGAATACTTAACACCAAACTCATATGCCCACAAAATAAGATGATCATTTACCTCTAAAATGACATCATGCACATAAGTAACCCACTTCAACATACATATAGAACACATAACATGCAAGAAACATACAAAATAGACACTTAGCCATTTCTAAAGGTATAAACTAACCTGCTCAAATCTCGATTGTCACACCAAGATACCATATTAGGGGGTTCAGAAGCTTAAATTAGGTTTGAGGCTGCATTTAAACAGTCCAATGATCCACCTCTCTCAAGAGTTAACACACTTGGAAGTGAGGAGGACAGCATGAAACTAATGGAATTGATGGAACATTGTACAAAACTGTCTGAATTGGTGAGAAAAAGAAAAGAGTGATATAGTGAGCTAAAATATACAGAAAGAGAGTTGTGTGATAAAAACAGAAAGAGTGAATTGGTGAGAAAAAGAAATGAGAGATTTAGTGAGCTGAAAAAAAGAAAGAGAGATTGTGAGAATCTAAATTTATGATGGCAATGCTTGTTGGAACAGAATTAGAGTTGATACTGCTAGGCATAAACTTAACACTGCTAGTATTAAGTTAGTACTGCCAGGAATATCTTAATACTGCTGGGTAAAGTTAATACGGCTGGACTTAAAGTTAGTACTGTTAGGCTAAAATTAGTACTGGTGGGTGACTGTTAGTACTGTTTGAGGCATAACAGAATTTTCTTAATTAAATATAGCCGTTGCAAAATTTCCGCCAACAACTTTGTCTATAGGTTTGACTAATTTGGAGAATTCATGATCTTTCTATAAAATCATAAGCTTTCTTCAAGATAAGAACAAATTTCATTCAGTCGGTCAAATCAAAACCCTAAGTGCTCTCTATATAATCTCAATTAACTTTGCCAAGCTCACATACTCTCATATACAAACATATCCCAGAACCCTAATCTAACTTCTCTCCATCAAATGGCGAATTTGGATTTCTGCGACAAGCACAACATGGTTGCCTACTTACAGAAGTCAGAAGGAAGTGAAGGATTTCATCAGATAATTGATTTTCTCACTACAAGTCACATTAGGTATGCCCTCACTGAAAGTCCAACTATCTATGTCTCTCTCATAGAACAGTTTTGGCAAACTGCTTCTGCAAGCACACTTGAGAATGGAGACATGGAAATCACTGCTACAATAGATGGGAAAGTCAAGGTTGTTTCTGAGGCATCTATTAGAAGACATCTCAAGTTAGAAGATTCTGATGGTATTAGTACTTTGCCTACTTCAGAAATTTTTGAGCAACTTGCTCTAATGGGGTATGTGTCCAATTCTGATAACTTAACTTTTCAAAAGGGACACTTTTCCCCTCAGTGGAAATTTTTGATTCATACCATCCTTCACTGCTTAAGTTCTAAGAAAACTGCTTGGGAACAATTTAGTAGCAATATAGCAACTGCTATCATTTGCTTGGCCACAAACAGAACCTTTAATTTTTCCAAATTGATTTTTGATGCCATGGTGAAAAACTTGGATAGTAAGACAAAAATTTTGATGTATCCAAGATTTATACAAATCTTTTTGAACAAGCACAAGAGATTGCTTCTACCTCATAAAAGACTTTATATTGCTCCTACCCTTACACAAAAACTGTTTAGCAATATGAAAAGAGCTTCCAAGGGATATACTGGGGTGGACACTCCATTGTTTCAAACAATGCTTGTTCAGGGTCAGATTTTACAGGGTGAAGGATCAACAATCCCAGTTGAGTCCCATCACACACCCATCAGTGCTCCATCCACCTCACAACCACCAACTTTACCACCCTCTATGCAAACAACCCATGTTGCTGAAGAAGCTGCTACCATGCCCCATGATTCACCTCTCCTAAGAGTTAGATGAGGCTGCATCCATAAGGTGGTGGCAGAACATGGAGGGGCTGCCACTACTGTCTCTGGCTTAGAAGCAGGACAGGGCAGTGGAAACATACATAAGACCCCTACCATCCCCCCATGATTCACCTCTCCTAAGAGTTCACACACTTGGAAGTGATGAGAGCAGAATGCAACCAAATGAATTGATGGAATTGGTTACAAAATTATCAGACAGAGTTACAGTTTTGGAGAATGACTTGAAGCAAACAAAGAAAACATATGGTGGTGCTTTTACCAAACTTATCAAAAAGTTCAAGACTTTGGAGAAAACTATCAAGTCCATCAAAGCTAGAAGAAGAGCTTAATTTGTTGTATCTGGTGATGAGGCAGAGGATTCTTTCAATCAGGGGAGGAAAATTACTAAAATTGATGAAGCCCTGATATTTCCTTCGTAAACAGATGATTCTCATTGAACGTAGACTCAAGGGAGGCAAAAGTAATGATTTGGAACCTAATTTGGTTTACTGTCCTGATGATGTTTAGCCTGCTCTTAAATACTCCCTCATTTGTGTCAAATCATTTTTTTACATCTTACTACATTGTTTAAGACAAATAAAAACATTTTTTTACTTGTCTCGTGAACGTATACAAAGAAACACATGGTCAATATGTCATTTCAAACACGTTCATTGTAGCTATATTAAAAGGAGGCTTAGGGTGTTTCTCAAAAAAATTTATATCATCTTTCCTTGTCCTTGAGTCGAGAAAACCGCACCTCCAACATATCATGAAAACTTCTTCTTCAATTTTTTTTTTCCCGATCGGCGGTGCCATTCAAGTTTCAAACTGGTGCTCTTCGTTGAATAGCACCGGCGGAACCACCTGAACTGTATGACATTTTTTTTCATTCAGATTCTACAAAACTTATTTCAAATTTTCCCTCCACATCACATCAATCAACCCCTAGTGTTAGAGGTTGACTTTAGGGTAAATCTAATCATTAGATTACATCAACATTAACAAGTAATGAATTAATATTGACCTCCATCTTCTTTTATAAAAGGAAGTGATTTGTAACTTCATTCTTATCTTCCCTCACAATGCCTAAAGAAAACAAAGCCAATTTAAAGAGAACCGCTAGGATAAGTGTAAGGCCATGTTGCTTCAACAATCCACGAACTTCATCACCTCCTTATCAACCATTCTTACCTCCATTGGACTATACTTCAGGTCCTCTACCAACTTCTCTAATCTTGACTTCTCCTATTTCACCAACTCATCACAATAGTGACTTATTGACTACTCCTAGATTAACACCTCTACCTTTGACTTCACCTCCACCGGCACCTACCCAACTATCTAAGCTCACATCACCTCTTGCCATCAACCTTGATCCCATAGAACTATTGTTCTCCACTCTACTAGCCTCTCCTCAAGCTTTCCCTGAAACTCCCACCATCAACTACTAACCCTCCACCACCTTAACTATTTTTTGACACTATTGAACGAATGATAAATGCACCTCCTCCTATTCCACCCATTGCTACAACCTTCCCCTCGCCAACTCCAAACTTGGAACCACCTATCCCATCATTTCCACCGTAACGTTTACCAAATTTACCTTTAATTGTCCCACCACTTCCGCCATTAGGACATAATAATCCTTTTCCCATGCTCACCCATGAAATGTTTTATGAACATTGCCAAAGAACTCAAGTCTTAGTTGACAATCTCCAAGGAGAAATGAGATTCATTCTCAATCACATTCTCGACCGCCTAAATGTTATCACGCACAACATCTAATAATAAGACTTAAGAAGTAGAACAAAATAATAGATCCATTAGGAATTTTCATTAAGAATCTCTTGCTCTCTTTGTCTTATTGTAATGTCTTTTATGCTATCTCTAATAAAAAATAGTTGTGCTATATCAATTGTTATCTCATGATCATTCAAAATTATGTTCAAAATTCATGGACTTTGACTTTTTATAAGTCAGCCGGTTCTGTCCGACAACAAGCCGGTTCCATTGACAGAACAGAACCGGCTGGCCGGTACTACAGTGTGTTTTTCTATTTCTTGGACATCTAACTTTTCTTTGTAGGTACTCACAAAGCAAGGGGGAGCACCTCTCATTATTTCTAACATATTTGTTTTGTAGCTACCTTAGCATTTTTCAAGGGGGAGCTTTCCGTCTTGCCAAACTTCTCGATTTACATACTAAGCATTCCATCTTTTTGTTTCGACAAAAAGAGGGAGAAAGAACTAGTTTAAAATACAAATAAAACCAGTAAATCAATCTCTTGCATTTTAAGACTATGTTTTGTCATCAACAAAAAGGGGGAGAATGTTAATACAAATAAACCGATAACAAATGATTATCTCACGATCTTCTTAGATTAGCAATAAATTTTATTAATGAAAAAACATAGTAAAAACATCATTCTCAAATCTCTTACTATCTCTAAAAACTTAATCTTGTAGAAAAACATAAAGTGCCACAAAAAAATAAAAGTGTATGATTTTATACACAAAATGTTTTTACACTCTAGATTAATTACATCATTCATGACCTAATCAAATGCAGCAAATCCAAGGGAAATCTTACAAGATTACACATGATCTCTCAAGATTTTGCAAATCAAAATTCGGATTTGGTTACTGTAGGTCGGTGCCCTTGCTTTTGGCTGCCGGTGCCCTTCTTCAATAGCACCGAAAGAACCAGGCTACAGTAAAGTTTTTGGCTATAAATACCAAGCCATTTCTCATGTTTTGACACACCTTTCTCATCTGAAATACTTTCTAATCATCTGATCTTTCTCTCTATTTCTTGTATATCTTTCTTTAGTCTTGTGTAGGTAATTTCCTTCAAAGAAGAAATTGCCAAATACGAGTTCGAGACGACCAAGTCACAAGTACCTTGTGTTCGATCTCCATCATTCCTTCAAGATCATCTTGCTGTAGTTTATAGTTGTGAATATCATTGTTAGTTGTATACCAAGTATAGTAGTGTTGCTATTGATTCTATCGTGTGAAGAATATGGTGATTATCTTTGTATCATAAAAGAAGTGTAACCAACGTTGTAAGGCTTCTCCGCCGGTCATAAGGAGATTGGTGACTAGTGTTTAACAAACTCTCGAGTAGGTGACTCGGGGAGTGGAGTAAGGCAAGGAATGTGTCCTTGTAGCCGAACCACTATAAATTCTTGTGTCCCGGTTATTGTTTTCTATACTCTCTCTTTTACTTGCATTTTATATCTCTTACATCATAATCAAATATCAATATCCTAACCATTTCGCAAGAAGTTTTAAACAAGTTTTAAAAGGCAACTAATAATCAAGAAAACTATTCAACCCCCCCTTCTAGTTTTCCATAGAGAAAATGGTTCCAAATCTAACTTAAACATCCCTGGGACAATCACTTTTGATTTATTCACAGATGCAGGACAATCAGACACACTTTTTCCTTTCAGATTTTCAATGTGTTTCTTAAAGTTGCTGATTGTTGTGTTTTCCGCTTGTAGCCGAGCTTTCAATTTGTTTATTTCAAAAAAAGAAAGAAATTGAGGAGCGTCCTGATTATTACATGGTCTTTCATTTTGACAACTTTATTTATTTTGTTGCACTTTTATTTCAAGAGAAATGCAATGTTTTTCAAGTTTTGAGAATCTGTTTGAAAGCTCATTATAAACATGTGTTTCAATCATATCTTTCTTTTTGATAAGCTCAGCCTTAAGTTGCAAGCACTCATTGTATTCATCAACATAAGTCTTTTTCATACTAGCTTATTTATCAACAAGATCATCATGAGAATGCATAGCTATACACACAATATCTTGAGATATGATTTTCTCTAAGAGTCGATCATTTTTATGTAAGAGTTCTTTCTTCTCAATCTTAAATACTTTCTATCTACAGAACATTGGTCAACCTCGATTTTCATTTGTTAAAAAATTGCTTTCATTTCATAAACCTCTCTATAAAGACCTAACTCAAATTTTTTGAAAGATTATCTTAAAGATTTTACAAGTGGAATGACATCTTTTTCAAAAATACATCTTATGTGTTCAAACCCCCAAGCACCTTCATTATGCCTAGTAACTTTTGTTCTAACTTTTATCACTTTGTCAAAATTGTCAAGATGACTTTTTGCTTTTAAAATATTTAGTTTGACCATACTAGTAGTTAGAAGTTGGCGAGAAAAATCATTTTGGTTTTGGTTGAACCATCGGTGGTTCAAAAACTATTTTTGAAATTGGTAACCAAAAGGCTTGTTCTGCAGATAGTTGTTTTTAGGAACAAAATGGTCATACAATTCATTGAGTGAAGAATAATCAATGGGTGTAATGTCCACTTTTTTCTGTTTCATAATCGAATCATTTTGGTTTTCTTTCATTTTTATTCTACTCTTTTCAGCTAATTTTATAGTCTCTTCAATATTAATCACAAACAGTGCATCATGTTTATTAGCTAAGGTATGGCCACAATACAACACCGGTTGTTTTCGTTGATCTTTACATAGATATAAAGGATTTTGATATCCAAGTGCTGTGTGGAAACTAGAAGGGGGGTTGAATAGTTTACAGGTTCGTTTTATGTTTTAAAAGTTTGCTTACAAAATTCTTAGATTCGAGTTGTATGTTCAACCAATCAACAATAAGAATCAATAGTGTAAATATCTAAACTAAAGTTAAATGACAATCACAACAATATATAAAGAGATGAGAGAAGGAACAATCAAACCAATACACCAAGATTTATAGTGGTTCGGCTATGAAGCTCTTCTTTGCCTTACTTCACTCCCCGAGTATCCTACTTGAGATTTCACTATGTCAACAAGCTCCCTTCAGGCGGAGAAAATCGTTTACACGTTGGTTACGTTATTTTCTAACACTAAGCTAAATGTCGAGTCCTAATCTCAGCTAGAACCAATCTAACACTTCATAAACACTATACACTCATAAGATCTACACTATCGGATTTACACACAATCCGAATCACATAATTACACAAGATAATTACAATAGAGATTTGATACTTAGAAGAAGAGAGGAGAGATCACTAAATAACAATTCGTTTCTTGGCGAATACGAATGTTCTTCTCTTGCACTTGATAGAAGAATGAGAAAGATGAGATGAGATTGGATCACTTGAAACAAGATCTAAGAATGTTAGTGATCAAGAGATTTAGAGAAAGAATGAAGGTTTTTAGAGAGAGAAAGTTATCTGAAAAATTTATGCAAAGAGGTATGTTTTTTAGCTGGGAATGGAGTAGTATTTATAGGCAGGAAAACCCAACGGTCACTGCAGGCGGTCCCAGATATATCTAGGGCCTACCAAACCTATAAGGGGGCCACCCAGTAGACTACGCTTCTGTTTTTGTCTTTTTGTAAGGAAGGTTGTATCTGTTATGGAACCTTCCATTTTGGGGGAAAAATTTGAATTTCAAATTTAAGTTATGTTTTTAATAAAACATTTCTTTTAATGAATAAATAATTTGTTTTTATATTTTTATA
>BQNB010007739.1:58991-92480 GCA_026074375.1 Tanacetum coccineum | reverse complement strand
GTCGGAATCCATAGATCGATCCAAGCTTTAAAATACAGTATATTTTAAAAATCTTGAGTGACCTTGTTCCAGATACCAATTGTAGAAACTAGAAGGGAGGGTTGAATAGTTTACACGTTTGTTTTATGTTTTAAAAAATTTACTTTAAAAAATGTTTAGATTTGAGTTATATGTTTAACCAATTCACAATATAAGTAAGCAATAACCAATCTACCACTTCACAAGATATACACACTCACAAGATCTACACTATCGGATCTACACAATATCCGAATCACACAAATACACAAGATAAATACAATAGAGGTTTGGTACTTAGAAGAAAAGAGGAGAGATCACTAATTAACACTTCGTTTCTTGACGAATACGAGTGTTCTTCTCTTGCACTTGAATGAGAGGGAAGAGATGAGAAGAAGAGATTAGATCACTTGAAACAAGATCTAAGTATGTTAGTGATCAAGAGTTTTAGTGAGAGAAAGAAGTTTTAGAGAGAGAAAGAATAGACTGAAAAATTTCGTGCAAAGAGGAATGATTTTCAGCAAGGGGTGGACCAGTATTTATAGACAGGAAAAACCAACGGTAACTGGTGGCGGTCCCGGCGGTCCCATATATATAAGGGGGCCGCCACCTAGACTCCGCTCCCTTTTTTGTCTTTTTGTGGGGAATGTTGTATCTGGTGTAGAAGCTTCCATTTTAGGAGGAAAATTTGAATTTTATGTTTTAAGTTTTTAATAAAACTTTTCTTTTAATTAGAAAATATTTTGTATAATTAATTTTGTAAAAATCTTTTATAAAAATGAAATGGATGAGAGAAAAATATTTTCTTGATCACTAATCATGCTTAATGATTTGTTTGTTCATACCTTAAGTGATCACTAATCTTAGAAATAGAATTTTACGATTAATAATTTGTAAACGTTTAATTTTATCGTAAACATTTTTACATTTTGTTATTATCAAAACGTTGAGAGGTCAAAAAATATAAATAACGTTTTTTGACATTATTTGTATTAACAAGTGCATCAGGATCAGGACGAATAATAGATCAGGCTTTAACCAGCTTTCTTTGATCCTCAACTTGCTCATCAGTGGCAATACCTTTGCCTTCTATTTGTGGGATGATTGGTTCAGGATTGATGATGGTGATTGGTTGTGCTTGAGTGATTGAGGGTTGAGGTTTGGATAAACTAATGAAATCAATGTTGGCATCAGTTGAGTGCTTAGGTTCCTCAGACTTTTCTTGCCTATTTGCATCAGTCTCCCCTCAGTATGAGACGAAGGATCTTTAGTGGCAGTGTTGGTATCATTATCCCCATCAACATTTGCTGGAATGTGAGTGAGAGCAAGTATTAGAGTGACACTGCCTGAGGATTGGCCTTTAAAGACTTCATACGTCTCAGTCATCATAGTCTTGATAGAGTGTGCATCTTCTTTCAAGAGGACATGCTAGATTGGATGTGGTTTTGAGCCCGTTCAAGACCTGAAAGTCTGGAGTCAAGATTCCATGCCATGTTGGTAGAAGATTTGGCCCAAGCAGCTAGCTTTTCATCTTATTTGAGAGCATGAGCCTTAAGAGCATTCACAAAAGACTAAAGATCAGAAAAGTTGAAGCCTTTTACCATAACCGCACCAAATCAAAATTCTTCACTAACTCATTTCACCTACCCCTTCACCCATCGATCTACTCCTCATTCACCTACCCATCCATCTGCTCATCATTCCATATCATTCACAAACTTAAATCTTTCAAAATCATTACATTAAACACTCGTCAACAACCAAAATAAATGTAACTTAAACCTCATAAAATTGCATAAAAGGTAATAGTTACATTTTTATTTATTTTTACTTACTCTAATTCTTTTATGCTAACTAATATATTTTTTTATATTTATATGGGTATAAACTTCTTTATCATGTATCCAAACTAGAGCTTTTCAACTCATATCAAAAAAGTTGAGATCACAAGGTGAGTATATATATATATATATAGAGAGAGAGAGAGAGTAAGAATCCAGTGAGAAATTAATTAAAATAAGAAGTGGTGAGAAGTGACTAAAACCACACATTTGAGATGCAACGACTTGCATTAGATGCACTTCTATTCATTTAGATGCACCATGTTGAGTTTCAAAAGTTAATTTGATGTGTAGATGGTGCAAATTGATTTCATAATTTTGGCACATGCAAAGGATCAAAAAACAAGAGAAATCATAAAATGCATCTAATATACGTATATGCATCTAATTAAAAGCTATAAAACACATTATGATGCGTTATAATGCATCCAAGATTATAGAGATGCATCTAATTTAAGTCGGTGCATCTCGAATATGCGGTTATAGTTACTTAAAATAACCAAAAACGGACTCAAAATGCCAAATATATGCTTGTTTTGCTAATTGTGTTGTGCCATGAAACGATAACTAAAAAAGGACGAAAAACAAAGCCAAAACGACAAAACCGGACTCGGAATGGAAAAGACTGTGAAAGACAAAGCCAAATCGAAGCCGAAAAGTCAATCAAGTCAAAAAGTCAACAGAAAAGTCAACTGGTCAAGGTCAAAGTCAACCTAAGTTAACCCCGACAAATCCAAAAGTCATCAAATCAAGAAATATAAGTTTAAGGGTTGAAATTGCCAAACCCTTAAACTTATATTTATAAAAGAAAAGAGAAAAGAGAAGACAAGGGCTGTTTTTGCAAAATGCTCAAAGAAACAAGTGATGGGCAGTTCTAGCCAAGTCCAAACCATGTAATACACCAAGGACGAATCTTGCAAAGAGTTATATAACTCTTGGGGACTTGTTTTGCCAAGTCCCCAAAGTTATATAACCATAAGGACGACGGGTGCAAATAAACAAATAACCATGGAGGGCCAAACTTGCCAAATTACCAAACCTCCACTCTGTTATAACCTCAAACTTCTTTTCCCGCTCGTTTTTCCCTCCCAACACAATCACGGGTCTAAAACTCCATTTTTACCCTGTAGATTACCACCACCACCATGGTATATCATTCCCTCCCACCCCCCCCCCCCCCCTCCACTACCTTTCCCAGCTGTGAGATTGCCAAGTTGGCAATCCCACACCTCCCAAGACCTATTTCGACGACCAAGATGGACTTTTGAGGATTGAAGGGCTAAGATTAGAGGCTGTGAACCCCTCACACAACAAACACATCCCTTTTATGTGTGTACAAACAAGCACAACAGAAGAGAGAAGAAAGAAGACCTAGTTGTATTTTTTTGGCTATAAAAGCCTTGTAAGCCATTGTGGCAAATCAGTTAGTTTTTAAGTCGTATTTAGTGTAGTTTTTTTTAAATAGTTTAATTGTCTTTAAAGCTACTTTCTTTTATGTAATTCTAATTCTCAGTTTTAATGAAAAGTTAAGCTATTTTTACTCAATAAGCTCTCAATAAGCTCTCTTGAGCTTATTCTTGTTAATAAGCTCAAATTCAGTGTAAAACTTGTTATAAGCTCTTAAATACTGTTTTCATTTGACTTTAGTTCATAAATGTTCAATTGAGGCTGATTTTGGAAGCTATTGAAGAAATAAGCTAATATTAGCTTATTTGAGCTTTTAGCTCAGGAAATAGAGGCTAGGGAGCCACTTAGGTGTATTTCTTTAAGCCACTCACTCTACAAGAGTGGCTTAGGTCTGAGACTACAAAAAACTCAGGTTTCATTTTTCTAAAATTTCATTTTAGCATCAATATAGCTTATAAAAAGTAGCTTATTACTTTGTTTACTTTGTGCTAAATCTTTAAAATAGTTTTAGATCGTTTAATGTTCAAAGCCTTGAATTGTTTTTAGGTGATAATCATTTTTTACATTTCATTTAAATTCTGTCATAAGTATTAGTAAAAGCTAGTAGAGAGAATACTTATTTTTCTAATAAAGCAGGCAATTTTTAGCTTAAATAGTTTAACTAGTTCATTTTAAGTAGAAGTGGATAAAAGGTTTTAAAAATTTTAGTGTTAAAATAGATTTTTAAGTCACTTTGGTTTGACAGTTTTAAAGTAAAGGGGTGTTTGGGTTAACATGGAAAGTGGGATCAAACTAGGTTGTGGATTGGGTTATGTGGCATTAAAATAGTTAGTCAGATTAATAAGCTCATTTAAGCTGTTTTTACAAAGTTTCTTTGTTGAAAAATTGTTTTTCAAAAGGTTATAAACCTTCTTTGAAACTGTTAGGTTTTTATAAACATCACAAGTGCTTATTTGATTAAGCACTTGTAGGTTTGAGTTTAAGACTCAAAAAGTGTGTATTTTGTGTGTTAAAAAAGGGCTGTCAAAATCCCTTTGTCTTTTGACTTCTTGGGTCAAATTCACCCAAGTCTTTTTGGTCACAGTTTCTAAAAAACCATAAGACCTTTTTCACCATCAAAAATAAGTAAGTAAAAATGATTTTTAAAAGTTGAAAATTGGTGCACAAGCCCCTTTCATAGGGCACTCAATCTGTTTGTGCTTATTTGTGTGTTTAGAGCTTATTTGACAGCTTAAAATAAGCTGTCAAATAAGCCCTTGAGCTCAGCTTTAATCTCCCCTGGTGCAAAGGGGAGATTTTAAGCTCTTATTGCTTGCTCTTTAAGCACACTTAAGTCCAATCCTTTGGCTTATTTCAAGAGTCTATAAGCTCTCAAATAAGCTCTCAAAGTTTCAGACTTTAAAGAGCTTATTTGTTGGCTTATTTTTAAGCCCAAACTCACCCTTTGACTGTTTTTAGCCTAGGATTAGTATAGGATTGCTTATTTTTCATGTTGGCTTTTACAGCTTATTTAGGTGTAGATTTTAAGTTCTTTAATGCTTATTAGGTTAGTTTAGGAGCACCTTAGCTTAATTTCTCTTTGCCTTAGCTTATTTAGTCCAAATGTCCAAAAAGACTTAAGCTCTTTTTGCCTTTTAAGCATTCTGTCAACATAAGCTTTTCCCAGCTTATTTGTTTTAAGCACTTAGCCTTTTTAGAGCTTGTCTAGATTAGTTAGATCCTTTTTAGCTTATTTTGTCTTTGTCCTAGCTTAAAACGACCACAAGTCCAAAATTGCTTAGCTTGTTTAGCCTTTAAGCCATTTTAAACCAAACTGCCACTTTTAAGCTGTATTTTCTAGCTTATTCTTTTGATAAAAGTAAAAAATGCATTTGTTAAAGTTGTTTAGTATAAGCTCATTAGTAACTTTCATGTTTTAAGTTTTTGCTAAATCTCAATTTTTCAAAAAGCCAAAAATAAGTCAAGTCGCGAGGTCTATTTTGTATCCCTTCCATTAGTTCAGGGGTACCAGTTTGCATTGTAGTGTAAATTATTCATAATTTCCCCGCCTACCCTTTAGTTTAGTTTCTTACACTTTCTACCCTAGACTTTAGGAAAAATAAAAAAAAAGGGGAAGACAACTTGGCCCGCTGGTGAGCAAGACCTCGAACCCGGGAACCCAAGCGAACATCCCCGCTTTACAACACACCTACCACTGCGACCCTTAGGGGACCTTTTCCGTTTAAAGACCCAAGGCGTTTGATACTTAAGGGCGTTTGTGGCTTATAAGCCTATAAGCTGAAATAGCTTATTTTCGGCTATTCTTAAGCAACACCTTGTGTTTTTCATTTTCCGTAGGAACTTTATAGAGTAAAAAGTATTATTTGTAAAATTTTCAGAATTTATTGTGAACAATTTAATATTTTTAAATAATTAATTAGTTAAAAGTTTGTTTAATTTAAAAAACAAAACAAAAATTATCAAAAAAATATTTGCTTTTTTAGAAATTTTTCATTTTGTCACTAGTTTTTAGAAAAATACAAAATTTTTTTCGTAGGATCCATTTTTACAACTTGTACTTTTTTAAAGAACGGGTCCGGGTACGGGATTTTGTTTTGAAATCGTTTTTGGTCCAAACCGAACTCCGTTTTCGTCTAGTCTTTAATTCTTCGTTATTTGTCCCTTAAGAGTAGTTTAGAAGTGAAAAAAATAATTCGTAGGTTATTTTTAAAGATTTTGTTTTTCCCCCTTTTGTTACGGGATCGGGCCCTCGTTTCTAAGTTAATTCATAATTTCTAGGTTTTTCTTAAACGTTTTAGTTCGTTATTATCTAATTTGACTTTTTCAACTTCCCAAACTAATTCCTTCCTTCAAACTCAAATCTTCGATTGTATCGATTTTCCATTCCAGCCTCGTTGGGGATAAACGACCTGGGAACACTCTAAACTACTTCACGGTATCATTGCTC
The DNA here is from genome assembly GCA_026074375.1 of Tanacetum coccineum. Classification (NCBI taxonomy): domain Eukaryota; kingdom Viridiplantae; phylum Streptophyta; class Magnoliopsida; order Asterales; family Asteraceae; genus Tanacetum; species Tanacetum coccineum. The sequence goes on along the minus strand of BQNB010007739.1, from coordinate 86,267 downwards.
TTTTTTTGATTTTTATACTTTATTTAAAATATTTTATATTTTATTATAATTATATATATATAAACAAGAGTGAAAACCACCAATCAAGATGCATCTAATTTAAATCGGTGCATCTCGAATATACGTATATAGTTACTTCTTATCTTTCTTATTTTAAGAATATTTCTCATTTGATCATAACTATATACATATATATATATACATATATATATATATATATATATATATATATATATATTTATATATATATATATATAACAATATATATATATCTATATATATATTTTATGGTAACCTGTTTATAGCTTTTTATTACTAATTTTAAATAGCTTATATATATATAATAACATATATTAAATATATATATATATATATATATTAAATATATATAAGTATATGATATGATATTATATATATATGTATATAGTTGTTACGTTTATTTGTGTATCTATAGCATGTGCATCTAGAAGTTATCAGTGTCCTTATATGAAATTAGTTAATACCCGTCCGAAACTAATCTAATAGAGATTAGTTTCGGGCAGTCCCCATTTGGGACTGCCTTTTGAATATTTTATCTCATTTAGGATGCGTATACATTCTAGCGGGTTGACTATTTAAGAAAAAAATCGGTATACATTTCTCTTTACTCCTTCAAGTTTGTGTTTTATACGCATGCTTGGGGAGTCGGGGGAAATACTGCCGATTTTTTTCTTAAATAGTCAACCCGCTAGAACGTATACGCATATGAGATAAAATATTAAAAAGGTGGGTTATGATATGCCACATGTGACCACATATGTTTCATTCGTACATGCATATGATTTATTATGGTGTTTTAAATTTTTAGATGGAACGAAAATGGATGTACAGCATGAACGTTACTGACCCAGAATTTATGAATGGAGTGCAAAGTTTTCTTATCGCTGCTGAGTCTAACCGAGTGGCTAAGGGAGATATTGAGATTTTTTATCCGTGTTCGGAATGTAAAAATTTTGTACCATATAACGATATCAAAGTGATTGAATTTCATTTGCTCAAATTTGGCTTTGTTCGTAAATATACTTGTTGGTCGGAGCGTGGTGTATCAAAGGGATACAAAGATTTTAAAGGAGCTGTGTATGAAATTGAGTTTAATGATCTCAAGTTACCATGTGGCAAAAACCATAACCGCTTCATGAATGACTTTAATCGAATGTGTGAAAAACATTTTGAGATTATATCTATAATAAATTGATGAAACTTTTGTGTAGTGGGGCCGGGGGTCGTTGGCTTCTTTTTGTGGTTTGCCCAAACTTGAGGAGGGGTTATATAGTGGATTTATTGAAAAAGAGAAATAATGAGAAAAAATATTACTTCCCAGAGATGGTTGAGAGGTAAAATTTCTAATGATAACTTAGAGTTGACATGTAATTTTTGAGAAAATAGTTAGTTAACATCATGTCATTGCTTTTCAATACAGGGCCTTTGAGATCAAGTTTGATTGGACGATGGTTAAGGTAAATAATCTACAATTGTTGTGTGTATATAATTGATTTGGTTGTTTCATTTGTGTAACTATGTTTGTGTATTTGAGTATAGTGTTTCCAACAAGAGGGTTTATGGGAATGCGAATACTATTTGATGAAGTTCATGTATGACCTCGTTGTAAAAAAACAAGCCGACTTTCTAAAAAGTGTAAGTATTTTCTTTTATGTTTGAGATTATATCGATTTGGTTGGGATTGCAGCGGGTCGGCTGCTGTTGCAGTTTATGTGGTAGTTTGCTTTAATGTCTTAGCTACATATTGTACAACGTCTTTAGTATAAAACAGGTTGATAGCTGAATATAGGCCTAAACATGTAGCGACCTGAGAACAGATTTAGCGTAAGAATTTAGTGACTTGAGAAAAGATTTATGCTTGCGGCTTGTATCTCTACTCCTTCGTGTAGTTCCTGATAATAAAACCGAAATAATGAGTCGAGTTGCTTGTTTTTCTTTGTTGGATTGGAACTTGGAAGGGGCTCGACACATTACTATCTATAGCTAGTCCCTAGAAATAAAATGTATAGCAAAAATCTTGGAAGTTGAGAAAGGTTTGTTAACTATGTTGTGTAACTTAGGACAAATGGGTTGTGTTACTTCTACGATGTCAGTCATAAAATGGTGCGGCTATATATCAGAGAGAAGGGCAGTTTTTTTACAGTTGAGTGACAGTTGAACAATCACTATGTCAGAGTATGCAAATGGCCAGGTCTGATGTATTGAACTATTGATTCCAGGTCATATGTATTGATTCCAGGTCAGATGTATTCCAGGTGTCTGATGTATTGATTCTAGGTCTGATATATTGTCTTAGATATATGATGTGGTGATGCTACTAGTAAACCACTTGTTCAATTTGTTTCCTTAATTTTGAAACATATAGTGTAAACTATGATTCAGATATTATATTAAATTCATTATGTTATTAATCTCATTATTATAAATTCACAGGTGTAAACTAATACATATCTACATTTGTTTTTATAGCTTTGGGACGATACACGCCATCTAACACCGTTGGAGATCGACCAAGTGGCTTATATGATTCTGAACGAGTTTTATAGGGTTGTAGTTACTCCTTTAGATATAACGGCTCCACAATAGTTCAGGTTTTATATTTTCGTGATGATGACGTTTAAACAATTGTAATGGATTACACTTTTGTCTAACTTAGATTGTTGCGTTTGTTGATGTTTATATTGAATGTTAAGTTTGTTGAATGTTTACATTGAATGTTAAGTTTGTCTATGCTGCAATGTTCGCGTTTCCTGCGGAAAATATTATGGTAGTGTTTTGGTTACCGGAAATATTATGGTAGTGTTTGGTTACAAGTTCAGGAGATATTATGGTAGTGTTTGGTTACACGTTCAGGCAATATTATGGTAGTGTTTGGTTATAGGTTCAGGACAAGAACCTCGGATTTTTTTTTCTTATCAAATATATTTTAGTGCGGTTTGTTAAAAAACCGTACCAGAAAAGAAGTATGTTCCTGCTGTTGAAGGTATTTGCTACGGTTGCAAAACAAACCGTACCAAATAATCATTTTCTGCTACGGTTCAAAACCGTACTAAAAAACGTTTCATTTTTTGCTACGCCTCTATCAGCTACGGTTTCAAAACCGTACCGAATGGCTTTAATAACCGTACCTAATGAGATTTTTGTGTAGTGGTGGGTGGTAATTTACTAATTTTGTTCCGGTTCATGTTAACGGGTGATAAATCCGAATATGACCAGCTTGGACCAAGTATATCCTTTAACACAGGTTATATAAATAACTACGGAGTAATTGATATTGTGCCAAGTATACCCTTTTATTTTCAGCATACCAATAAAAACTTGTGAAAAACATCAAATGTGATATTTGCTAGAGTTTAACATAGAAGAATAACATACACAATTTTATTATCCCAACAAAATTTGTAATAATGGGCAATCCCTAAATGGCTACAGCAATATAATGGAGCCTTAAAAAAGAAAAACTAATTTACGAAGAGTTGTTTGGTTTTATTTTTATACTACAAGATTAATTCTTTGGAATTTTCAAAATGCCTAGCCGATTTGTAAAGTAATTTTAAAAAATCTTGGACGTTTTTTGTGTGTGTACTTAATTACTGGAATGAAGATTGGTAATCAATTCTACGATTGGCCAGTCGTCATGGTCCTATCAGAAGTTGCCACCACCACTCAAGTCCCGAAACATCTTTAATACATCTTCATGCATGCCCATATTCGGAACAAGTACATTTTCCTCATATTCTTCTTCATTTACTTCACATTCATCCTGCTTAAAAGACGTGGTTGGAGAAAAACTTGACGCGGAAACTGGAGAAGAAGACGAGCAAGGAGGGTGGTCTATAATATTGGTTGCAGAGAGTGGTGGTATTTTGCTGTTTTCGGTATTGAACTTATTACTTCTCGTGCTTCCGGCTAGTGAACTCCTGTGCGTGGGTCGAGGGTGGATGTGCTCGCCAGAATATGAAACGATGAAGATGTTTGAATCCACAGGACTACGTTCGACTTGTTTCTTTGCTCCACAAGCTTTTGTTGTGCTACATCTATAATAGTTTCTGAAAATATCCCAAAGCACAAAACAATTCGTATCAACTCTTACAGAACATAAATAGGGTTTAAGTCGTATTTATAGTACGTGTACTAAAAAACTACTTGTTCGATACAGTTTTATTTCAAAAATATTTTGATTTTGGCACTTTACTTTCTTTGTTTCGCATTTTTAAATAAAATTTCTTGATTCTTCATTTCTATTTTTCTTAAAATTTAAATATTTAGCAACATTACAATTGTTATGTTTTTTAAATATATAGCAAGAAAATTAAAATACCTTGGAAATTGGGAGCCTTTGATAGGTTTTTGACCATATTTCCTCCATGCCCAAAGATCATTACTCAAGTCTTCTTGTGTCAACTGAAACACTATCTTCTCTTGGTTTTTCCTACAAATTTAAACCATACTTTTCATGTTACTTTACGTATATTTTGATCATGTAAATCAACAAGGTTGTAGCCTAGCGATATCTATCGGTCGGTATGTTATCAAAATGTTCTTTAACCAAATGGTTGGGATTCCAAGCAAATCGCACTTAGACAAAGATCGATATGTAATTGTATAAGACGTACCTTTTTCTAGGCCGTGCAGATTGAGAATCCATGGCATGCAAAGAAAAAGAATGAGAGTCTGTCAACATCGGTAATTGATGTTCATGAACAAATCCTTCGCCATAAAGATCAATGGCAACATTAGCCATCGAGGACGTAGTTGCCATGGTGCTCGGCAATGTCCCACCACATCCCGCTTTGTAAACATCCTCCAATCCACCCGAAAATGAATTACCAAACGTACTCGGATACAAAAATGTGTTATCTTCATTTCCGGACGCCAAAACCTCTAAATTATAACTATCATCGTCGTAATCCTCCACCTTGGTGGCATTGGCATTAAGTGCCGCAGATACAGTATTATCTGCTGCAGTCGCAGTGGTGCAACTCCTCACCACCGCATGCAAATCCCATGCATCATCCATACTAACAAAACCTAAAATGCAATATATGAAATGAATGTATGAATATATTTTGACCTTGGAAAGAAAGTAATAACTAAATGGCGTTGACTTTATAGAGAGAATATTAATTTGTGTGAAGATGTTTTAGGGTAAATGGGTTGTATATATAGTGGGAAATACAGTGTAAACAATGGTTGACATTTGAGAAAAAAAAATCAAAAATGGGGCATTGCTTCCACTAAGCCAACAATGTGATTGTATCATTTCACTTTCACCCATTTGCACCATTTTGTTAAAAGAATCGTCTTATTTTTTAACTAGATTTGGCCATTTAGGATATTAAACTATCGATATATTATCAAGTCAATGAGTCATTAGTTGGTGTAAATGTGTACTCACATATGATCTTCTAGTTACTTTTAGATAGGTTTGACGAACTGCGGCAGTAAAGAGCAGTAGCAGTAAGTAATTGTTTTGATAAAATGTTTGATAACATAGCTGTATAATCGTAATTTGTAAGTGGAAACGATAGTTGTTTGTAAATGCTACTAAAAGTACGTAGCATTTTGATTTGGAGCGTTGAAAAAAATAAAAATGCTAGTTGGTTGTTTTTAGACAAGCATTTTATATAAAACGTTAACCTGTAATGCATAGTTGTTTCAAAACGCGTCTAAATGTAATTACTAATTAGTTACAAATTTTAATGGATAATATTATGACTAGCTAGTTCGTTATTCTGGTCGAAATTTAAATGAGTTAGTTGCCTTTTTGAGTTCATAGTTACTCTTTATATCACTTTCTATAATATTTATATTTTTAAAACATTACCTACCAGCTGGATAATAAAACAAACACGCGCGTTACCAAAATTATGATCGATACGTTTTTTAAAATTTTATTTTCTCATTTGAGATCGTATTTGTTGATGGCCCAATAGGATCATGTGTGTATATTATTTAGTGTATATATGGTCCACTTTGTATAGGTGCTCCAAAAAGCTTTTATAGATTTTTTGGGAACTAAATCTCACCCCATTTCCGGCAATCATTTCCTCACATGTCCACAAAATGTGTGCACCTTCACCTCGAATGTATTTTACAAATAAATACATGGATAAATATGTCATATGTGTGTACAAAAATACATACATGCATGCATGAAATGACCTACTAAACACGTTACCAATGATAAGTAGTAATAATCCAGTATATGGAACAATGAACAAATTAAAGACGACATCGTTCAAAGAACCAATCGTACGTGGGAATAACTAAACTAGATCGATGACCAAGTTACGTACATATCTATCAAAATATTGAGATATCGGTGACGATATCTCTATAAGATCATACTTGGAGTGGTATATGCATGCTTCCCATATGATTAAAAGAAAAGACTACTAATACAAATTTGAGACAAAGTATGTTTTTGCTATGTCTTTTTTATGACAAATAATGTCACGAAATTGGGGTTATAAGATTCTGGTTGACTCTTTAGTCTCAAAGGTTATATATTCATCAATCTTGTCAAACATGTATTGGAGATGGAGATAAGATGGTGTTGGGCCACGATTAGTGGTAAAAGTGATGGTGGGTTTGGGTAGAGACCACATAATCGCTCTCGCATGCAAAAGTGAGTGAGCTTCATAATTGATCACCAATGGGCAAACCTAAATCTGAAAAATCTATGAACGTGTCGGAGAGATTTAGTGGATAAAAGGTCAACTGTTATAGCCTCGTTTTATGCTCACTTCAATTGGTACATCGTGTTGGGTTTTATAACCTAATTAACAATTAATTAACACGAGTACGCAGCGGAATAAAAGAATCACATGTAGAATACAATAATTAACAAGATAGAAAACATGTACCTTTTAGCACGAAACGATACACCGTTTAAAGGTAACCGTAAACACCGTCTTCTATATACGCGTGTGTATAACGTCACACGCGAAACCACCAAGAATCAAAGGTATGATTCCTCTAAGGTTCCACACACAATACGTTCTTAGCAAACAATGAAGTATGCTAGTACTAGTAGTGTATTAACAAACGATCAACGAATCTTGACAATCAAGTAAACCGAATGAGTCTTTGTTGTTGAAGGTCGAACCACCAAAAGACCACGAAAACCCTTTGTGGGTTTTGTTGCGATCGAACCAAGAAGGAAGAAACAAGAGAACCGAAACCTTTTGGGTTTTGAAGTTCAGTCGAGTATTAGGAGTAGAGGCACAAGGACGAATTTTGATTTTTTAGGTTTTTCAAGATATGAATAATGAAAAACTTTAACCCCTATATATAGACCTTGTTCAAGCATCCTAAACCCATATGGAATGGGCTTTGTAACCAACTAGGAGAAGCAAAGCCAAACCATACCCTTCTATTTTTTGGTTTTGTATATTTAGTCCCTTAACTCTTTAATGACTAATATTTTAATACTTGTTATCATATAACGATCGTTTACTAAACACATTAATTAAACATTGTTTACGTATTAACGTGTGCGTCCCCTTATGTTCAAATAAATATTCCGGACATATACTTTTATATAATGGACATATTCCAACACATTGTTAGGTCACGAGAGTCGCTTAAAGCTATTCTTTATGGGATGCACTCGGGGTTAAAGTTTTCCTACAATCTACGTCTTTTGTTTTTTTTCTGTTGATAAACATTGATTCTCTTACGAACATTTGCATAAAGTTTTTTTTAAATATTTGTTTTGTAACAAGCTAGTACACAGTGTAAGACTGGAGGGAGTAGGCGTGAACTCACCCCGTGAGTTGCCCATTAATGCAGGACACACTAAAAACAAATACCAACCTCACGCGTGAGGTATGGTATTTTGGAGTTGGTTTGGTGACTGCCTCACCATGCGTGAGGTAGTATTTTGTGTGGGCCCCCTTATATTTGTTACCGTGTTATATGAAAAAAAATTACATTACCCCATTTTTCAAATATAAATACTTATAATTTTCACCTATAATCGTTCATTTTTCAAATATAAACTTCACCTACAATCATTCATTTTTTAACACACCTTTTAAACTCACTCAACTTCACCATTTTTATACACACCTTCTTTAAACGGACACTATGGCTACAGAATCAAATCATGTGTGACACACTACCATTTTGAGACTGACAAGAAACTTGTAGTTGATGTCGCATTGGCGAATTATTTTGTCGGACGTGTTGACTCGATACCTTGATCAAATGCATAACCGTGGTCCGAAAATGGTGAGGGTAGAGTCTCTGCCAGATCATCCCCTGATCAAGTACAGTTTCAATACTCTGGAAAGGGCGACGTATGCTGATATGACAAACTCAAGCAACTTGATCGTGGCTAGAAACGAATTGTTTCACACCATTGTTGACAAAGAAGAAATGATGATTAACCATTGCGGAACAATGTAATTGTTCGAATCATGTTTTAGTTTTTTTTTATTTCGTCCGATTATGTTTTTAGTTATCTGTGTAACGTTTTTAATTTATAAATAAAAGTTTTAGTGTTTGAATAAAAGTTTTTAAATAAAAAAATAGGTATGAAAGGTGAGGTGTGGTGACCGAAACATTTGAATTGTGAGGCATGATGAAAGGAGAGAGAAAGGTAAGATGACACTAAAGTGGACGGTGAGGCATGATGACCGTCACCTCGAATCTAACTATAAATTACAAGTAAAAAATGACTGCAATTTTTCATTCTTTCCCATTTTGTATACTCCACTTTCAAAGGAGAGAAAGAGGCAAATATTTCCCCATTCAAATAAGTTATTAATGGTTGATATGCAAGTCATGACTCAATATTCTTCCCTCCAATACTGAAAAATAGGTACATTGCACCTGTATAATTTTGAACACATAGTAACATCTTAATTAAGTCCTTAACTAACTGGATGTATATTAAGTATCAAAGATTTGAAAGTAAGAAATGACAAGGAATTGAAGACAATACACAATCCTGTTGAAATGGAATATGAAGAAGTACGATACATAGTTATATCCTTAGCCAATGTTAACGTAACGACTTGTGCTAGGGATGGAGTTGGGTCTAGGGCTTATATTATAAGCCGAAGGTGAAACTTGTGTTTTTGTAAATTTGTTTGGCAAATGGGCTGGGGCTGGGGCTTATAAAGACTTATGACTTATAAGTCCTTTCATAAGCCCGCATGACAAACGAGACTTATTTTATAAACCGACTTATTTTAAAAGTTCAAGCTCCAATAAACCTCAATAAACTTCTTGCCAAACATACTCTTACACATCTAGTGAACTTCATAATTATACACGTACATGCAAGCATTTTAAACATGAAAAATTATGTTACTCGAAGCTTCCATAGCTTGTAGCAAAACAAATAAAGGTTTAGATAAAATTAAAGGTCTACGTCCAACTAAAAGTCCCCCCATAGTAACAAAGGATAAGACATAACTTAAGACGACATTGATTTCACGACGGACTTAAAAAGTCAAACGATATAACTCAGAAATTAAAATAGAAAGTCAACCATTTTAAACCAACCACAATCATTTGAAGATCATTATCATGCATGCAATTGCCCCACAATACAACAGCTGTCTCATTAACATATACTCGTAATAACTTTGTATTCATTTTTATTCTGTAGATATAAATCATGTTTATACATATAGTTTTGGGCAAATTGCATAAAAGTGTACTAAACTTATACTCAATTTTTATTTAATGTACTCAACTTTTTTTCTCAATTAAATGTACCCAACTTTTTTTTTGTTGCAAATGAAGACAATTAAGAGGTTATCAGGTCACCATCAATTTACCTTTTCTCCAATATGATTTTCTGACAACCTAGCATTCAGACGACCCACCACCACCACCTCCAAATCAATTACTACTGGCACCACCCAAAGCGATTTCGACCGATTTCGTCCGTTTTCGATCGATTTCGACCATTTTCGACCGATTACCTCCGTTTTCGACCGATTTTGACAGATTTCAACCGATTTCGACCGTTTTCAACCAATTTGGACCGTTTTTGAATGTTTTAGACCGATTTCGACAGTTTTAGTCCGTTTTCGACCGATTTCAACAAATTTTGACTGATTTCGGCCGATTTCAATCGATTTTGATCGTTTTCGATAGATTTCGTCCGATTTCGACCATTTTTGACAGTTTTTGACCTATTTTGACCTTTTTGTTCGTTGATTTCCACCATTTTCATTTGATTTTGACCGTTTTCGACCGATTTTAACCTTTTTGACCGTTTTCATTCGTTTTGTACGTTTGTGAACGTTTTCAAAAGTTTTATCCGTTTTATACGTTTTAGTACTTTTTATAAGAATGTAGAAAGTGTATGAAGACGTATAAAATCGTACAAAATGTACGAAAATGAAAGCAACGTAGGAAAACAAAGAAAAACGGAGAAGGACGTAAATGAACAAATCGTACAAAAAATGGACGAAAACGTACAAAAACGTTTCACAACGTTTAAAAACGGACGAAAACGTTCAAACAAGCTTGACAACGTAGGAAAACGAATGAAAGCTGTTGAAAACGCACGAAAACGGATGAAATCGGTCGAAAAGGTTCCAAAACGGTTGAAACGATCGAAAACGGACGTAAAGGTTCGAAAACGGTCGAAATCGGTTGAAAATGGTCGAAATCGGTGGAAATCTGTCGAAACGGTACTTGGTACATGTGTCATGTGGCATGGAAAATGACGTGGAACCTGACGGTACAAAAAAAGTGACGTGGCATGTATATGTGTCATGTGACATGGATTTTGTAAGTAAAAAAGGTCAAGTTGTTGATATCCACACAAAACAAACAAAGTTGGATGGGTATTGTGGTACTTTTTTGGGTTCGTATCTGATAATGACACAAATAAAAACGTACGTTGCTATTACTGAAATCGGTCGAAACCGGTCGAAAATACTGGTGGTTGTGGCTTGCCGAAGGTGGTAGTGGTGGAGGTTGCCAGCTGAAAAATCATGTTGGAGAAGAAGGTAACTTGATGGTAACCTGGTAACCTCCTAATTGTCTTCATTTGCAACCAAAAAAAAGTTGGGTACATTAAATTGAGAAAAAAAAGTTTAGTACATTAAATTGAAATTGAGTATAAGTTTAATACACTTTTATGCAATTTGCCCTATAGTTTTAGTAGGTACTTATGAGTTGTATTCAAAAGTGAAATATTTTCTTTACAAATTTACTGGAAAATTAATATAAGAGATCAAGTGATAGGGAGACTTAAAAGATGTCTTAATTTCTGGCCAAAATTTGCGTGGCGACATTCTGTTAGTTGCATCTAAAAAACTACTACTCCAACATCTCATCCCATTCAATGGAGGACTTTTTAATTCTTGCGATTCCCAGCCCCTTAGCAAGTATTAAATATGAAATTAGTCAAATCTTTAGTTCTTACTAGACGGGCTAGTTTTGATTTTGATGTGAGCATATTTATAGGCAAAGATTAAAAACTTTACTTTCAAAGAACCGGTTAATATTTGAAATGGGATGGCCGTTACTATATTTTAAAATGGGCTTTAACAACTTAAATGGGCCATGAATGTTGAAGTTGTTACATGTTAGAGAATTCAATATTTAAGAAGTGTTACAAGTCTAGGCAGTTTAAGTCAAGACACTTAATTTTGTGGTTTTAACTTTTAACTTCTATACTACCTTTTCTAATTTCCTCCTAAGGAAATGTTTTTTACTTAATTTTTTAAGACTTCTAATTTTAGAAATTGGCTAAATGCTTTATAAAGTAGTATAGATATAGATAAGATAATCATTTCTCTAAATATAGAATAAATGACGTGAAAACTTCAAAAGTTGTCTAAACTGTATCAATAAAATAAAAACCTCATAAATACCCATATTTATAAGAATCGCGTCTAAGGGTGACAAGTTTCTTTTCCAGTGATGCAAAACTCTCATATTCTGGCATCGGCATGTGGTAACACCATGAGGCTTAAATCAATGTATTTTAGTATAGAGAAAAATCACTTAAGTACCCGATACGCATGTTTAAATATGAAGCCCGTAACATGATTTCAGCCGAAAAGTTGTACATGTTCTGCAGAAAAGCTCCATTATGCAAGTGAAGGTATTTCAGCGAATTAGATATCAGGCCGGTCATAACAGACACAATCACATTCACATATACAACGTATTTAAATGATCAGATATACCCCGTTACTAGGATCATGTTATACTTGTGTTCTTACTTAAAAAAATACATAACAAGTACTGAAAAATAATTCTGAAATCCTAATCATACACATACATTCCTTACTATCACGGTAATGGAGATATTAAAGATTCACCAGCTTCATCCACTTCACGGGCTTCAGTTTCATCTACGTCAAATTCATCTGCATTTGATTCCTCGTCACTGTTTGTTTCATTGCTAGACTGATCGACCTCTTTGTTGGCATAATAAGGTCCTTTAAGATTCTGTGATCGGATTTTAACGCGTTTTCCTTTAATGTACCTATACTCCCAGTTTGGTGGCGGGTATTTCTTCTTCAACTTCTCATACTTGTCCAACATACCCAACTTCTGAAATACATCTCCCACCATATTAACAATTGAAACGGTTGGCCGGATCCCAAGCTCTTCCATATCAGCAAAAACCTAATAGCAAATTAACGAGTGTTAGATGAATGAATATATAACAACATAGTATAGGGTGGACAAGTGTTTTGTCTCAGATGGTTCAGTTGAAAAGGTATGTAAAAGCGGAATGGATCAAACGTTTGAAACCACCTATAGTAACATAGTTTTGTAATCACAATTAACACACTAGTTATTTAGTTATATGTGAATAACAGCGTTTTGTAATCATGATTAAAACATTATTTCTTAAATAACTACAGAAAAGGCACAATAAAAATGTTAACAGGCGCCACAGGCCACTAGAACCCTGCCAGTTTGACACTTTGCCCAACTACCCATTTGGCTACCTCGGCAAAAAGTCATGCTTCATTGAGGGTTTAAACAGCATAGTAACTAATAAGCAAAGGACGGCATTTGTTACTAGATAAATGATACAATAAGTGGATGAAACTCGCTCTGTAATATTTTCTTTAGAAACGGACTCGCACTGAAATAGGGAAACGTGAAATACCTCAAACATCTTGTCATGCATTTCCCTCCGGTAATAAATGGCAATCATTCTATCAAAGAATATTCGAGGCATACTTTCTAGATTATCTGAAAATAACTTAGTCCATAGCTCTTCGGCTTCATCGATTCTTCCATCCTCTGCCAAAGCATATAGCAACATATAATAGCTTCCCATTGTTCTTCCTTGGCCTTTGCTTAGCATCCACTTGGTCACCTTAAACGGCGTGATCAAAAACTTATATAACAAACGAAAACAGAAAATGGAAACACCAGACTAAAGAGACAAAAGTTTTAAGTTATAAGTTTGTACCTGAATAATTCTTTTCCAATCCTTATCACGTTCCAGTGATTTTAAAGCTTTTTTAACTGTGATTAGAGGAAATTCCAAATCCCATGCAATGAAAGAATCAAGAGCCCCATAGACTTCCTCTTTGACATTTGACAGTCCCTTTATCTGGCACACATTTGGCGAAAACATAGTTAAAACATGCAACCTCCTGTAGTTACAGTAATTATTTGGCATTCTATGAATCCATTTACATTGAAAGTAACATGCACGCTGATACTTACACATTCCACAAGTTTCAGTGATTTGGAAACGGTTCCTATTCTTGGCTTTGTTTTCCAAACTCGGGGATATCTTGGTCGAGGACCTTTAGCTGCACATACCTGGAAATCGCTACAACTGATGTTAAAACAAAAGAGAAAATGATAACGAGGTGAAAGTACTTTTAAAACGAAAAAAAAAAAATAGAAATTTAGACGAAAACTACCTCAATGCTTATGTTAAAAGTTTAGTTCGACATTTATATAGATACGACTTTCTATGTTCACCCCCTCATATATCAACTCAATCTGTACAAAGTTCTACGCTTGTACAATTAGATGTCATTGACTGAAGAAAACACAAGGCGACTCGGTATTACTTGAAACATGCCATAATGTTACGAATATGACGGAGACTTACATTACAAGTATTCTAGGAGTTCAAACCGGCAATCTCAGAACGGAAACGAAATCCCAAAAAGCTGATTGTTAGAAGTAAATTCCCTATTCCATGAATCTTATGTTAAACAACTAGCTGATATATAAGCGAGGATGACAAACAATTTGATGCAAAAAACGATAAAGAAAGGTAAGGATTTGGCTTGATTAGCGTAAACTTAGAACCAAAAGTTTCCATCATTAGATCCAAAACCAGATAACTCCCCCAAAAACAGAAGCCTCGAGTAGTGATAGCACTTGCAATATCTACTTGTATCAAAAGAGTTGCACTCAAACTAACATCGTATTTCTATGAACATGAGGAATTAGCATACGAACTCGATTTCATCCTTCCCGTTTGTGGACTCAAATTTAGTGGCCTGCTATACCCATCACCCAAACTAAGCAGTAAAACCTAGGAGGCTTATTTGGTTTTGGGCAGCTCACTTTTTGTGGCTTATCATAAGCCACAAAAAGTGAGGTTATGAAACCTAAGCCCAAAACCACATAAGCCATAAGCCGGCTATATAAGAAGAAACAAACACCCCCTTATAAGGGCAGGGCAACAACTTTTGCGACATTTTTCGGTGTAAATGAAACATTAGCATTTAGCAGCATATGCTAGTAGTAATGAGAAGCAAATTTTAAGTTGAAAAAGCATATTTAAAATTGGACAGTGAAATGATAAACGCAAGCAAGAGGAAGAGGACTTACGACGCAATTAGTAAATTTGTTTGGGAATTGAATGAAAGGCAATCTTCCAATGAATCCTGGTGGAGAGTAGTAGTAGCTCAGCATCCTAACAACAACAACAACATATCAAACATTTGGATTCTGAGAGGCAAAATATCAAACATTTGGTGTGCAAACTCATATATATACAAGTCCTAGAATCAGTAACTAGTTAAATTTACCTCTGACTGACTGGTCGGAAGCTAAATTTTACCCGGCAAGCATTCAAGGTTTATCGGTTCGTTTCCCCGGAGAAATGATGATATTCGTTTGTTACGATTATTTTTTATTTTTTAAAAATTAAATATATGTCTATGTTAGATATAAATAAAAATAAAATGTTACTACTTATTTTTGTGTGAAAATAGTACAATAAATAAAAAAAGACGTTATGGTCGACCATACCTGTTTTAACCGCTATAGTTTCAGATAGTTGACTATTTATAGTAAGATATTATTAAAGGTGAAGAGTTCAAACCTCTTTAACTTTCAAACAAGATGTCAATAGTTCAAACCTCGCTAGGTGTGTACATTTAAAGTTGGTCAGGGAAAGGTCAGAAACGATCCCGGGATTAACCCGATGAGGTCGCGTACAATTGAGTCAAAAAAGTTTGCCCTCCCCGAGTAACCTAAACAGGAAAATTCACACCCGTTTACCTATTCACTTTTAAAATACACCATACTCAAAACTAGGGGTGAGCACGGTCCAAGGACCGGACCGACCTTGGACCGAGACCGAAACTAGCCAAAACGGCGGACCGAGGACCGGACCGAAATGGTACGGTCCGGTCCGGGTCGGTCTTCGGTCCGGTCCGGTCCTACACGCATTATCATCGGGTTTTTGGTCGGACCGGACCGGACCGAGGACCGAATTGGTCCAAAACACCGGACCGCGGACCGGACCGAAATACCTTCGGTCCGGTCTTCCGGTCCGGTCCGGTCGACGGTCCGGTATGCTCACCCCTACTCAAAACACAAATCAATTAAAAGGACACAACTTGACGAGGCAGTGGGTCAGTACAAGGGCTTGCGAAATGACAAGCTCCACCTATGATTGGCGAGCCACGTTCGTCATTACACCTTGCACTATTAGGTTGGGTGTAATGGGAGTCACCGCCACTCGTGGTCATCATTGCGATCACTCCTCACCGTTTGTGGTCTCTTATTTTTAGCACTATTTTGGTGATTCATACCACGACCCGTGTGCGTGTCATAATTACACAACTAACATTTGTTTATGATAAAATGATAAGAGCTAGTTGGTGTCATGGGTAGTGTCATGGGTGGTGGCGTGATGAAAAGTGATGTCATCTCATCGTTTTCTTTTCTATAAAACGAGAACTTATCACTCAACATAAATCATCTTCTTTCATATTTCTACCATTTACCTCACACATAACCCACTAAAACACAAACAAAAAAAACCCTCATATCATGAGGAGATGAGTACGGCGCGAAGGCCAGCCAATTGAGTCATGATGGAGGGGTGGCATCATAGAGATGGGTTGGTGCCATGATCAATGTTTTAAAACCCGGGTCTCTAATTGACCCGGTCGAGTCAACCGGTCACCGTGTTACTGGTTCGACCACCAGGTCAACCCGGTCTTCAAACAAACAAAAAAGTTATATATATTTGCAATGATAAAAGAAGATATATATATATATATATATATATATATATAAATCATAAATATTTCATATATAAAGCTTAAAAACCATTTACTAACGAATTTATCATGCAAAAATAAAATTACGTCGTAAATATGTATAATTAATTTTCTTTATTTGTAAAAAACATGAAAATACAAAACCCGGTCGGGTCACGAGAACCGGATTGACCCGGGTCACTTAAAACTCGGCGGGTCTAACCAGGTTTCAAAAATATCAAACCCGGTTTAAATTTACCTGTTTTTTCGGCCGGAACCGGTTGACCCGGCAGGGTCGAACCGGGTTTCAAAACACTGGCCATGATAGGAAGCCACTAAAAGCATTGTTGAAGTATAATGTGTAAATCTTCATCATCAACTTTTGAAGGCAGAGAACCATGTAAAAATTGATCTTTGAAAATTATTATCGACTAACGTTTTTTTTATTCTTTTTTTGAAAAAAGAAATAGAAAATCTAAATAAATGTATAGAATATTCGGTAAGAAAAGTACAAGAATAAGAAAGAATTCCTTTTCTGATAAAATCGGATAAAACTCAACCACAAGCACTCAACCGGAGGAATCTTTGATCAGCTCGGAAATGCTTGTAATTGAACCGGCAACCGCCTTTTGTTCAACCCGGTTCGGTCGCCTTTTATCCCACTCTCGCACCACCGGTTCACTCATTCCTTCTTCCACCACCTGGTTGGTATTATTAAAAACTAACATTATCATGTTCAGCTTAATTTGAACTTATTTTCAGCTGATTCTGAGCTAGTTTTGTGTTTTGTTGATAGTAATAAGGTTACTACGAGAAGAAATCATATAGGGAAGAATAGGATTAGAGCTTCTTCAGCGGATGAGTTGACGGCGAAGCCGCAGCGGTATCATCCGTCCGAGGATATTTCGGATTCCGAAGATTCGGATGAGAATGGGGATGCCATACTTGGTCCAGCTGAAACTAGCAGGACTGTTATTGAGGTACTTAAATTATTATTGCGGCTTTGATTCATATATGTATATTTTAGACACTAGAGTAGATACATAATTTAATGCGAGAACAACGTATCTGTTGTTATGATCATAAGCTAGTAAACAAACTTCCCGTCAAACAATTTGCTGCCTCCTAGCGCTGTTTTCTTGTCTCAGATAATATGCTGATATTCTTTGGAATGTTGTGTTGTGTCTAATGCCGCCGCAACTATATATCTGCTAGCTAGATATAATGTGGTTTGAGTTAGGAGGTGTTTGTTTCGGCTTATACGTGGGCTTATGAGCTTGGTTGATCTTGGCTTATATTTTATAAGCCCCAATTTTCCGGCTTATTTTGAGACTTGTAGGCTTATATAAGTTTATTGCAAATGTGCTGCTTTTTGTCAGGTAAACAGCAAAGCCATGCTTATGTTTTCAGGCCTCGTAGGTGATGGGGTCCACGAGAATATTTTCTGGCCAGATTTGCCATATGTCACCGATGAACATGGAAGTAAGTTACTAAGTTATCATGTCAGACGATTCTGTTGTGTAATCTTTTGATGGCAACTGCACCTAATTTCTTTTATGTGCCTTTCAGATGTATATTTTCAAGTGAAAAATGATGAGGACATACTTCAGACTCTTACATCCGAGGATACCCTTGTGGTAAGGCAGTGTAATCGTATCAATTTTGCTTTATTACATCGACTGTCCTTGGTGGGAAAAAGAACCTTGAAATACTTAACATAGAGCGTAAACTTGCTTTATGGTCACCTTAAAAGGTCTTCTACACTATTGGTCTACTCCTAATTTGCATTTAATGCGTTCGATATAGAATATCCATGTGATGTTTTTCCAATATTTCTCCTTTTTCAATATGTAAAACGTAAACTACAGTAACATTGATGGTAATTTGCTAAAGCTTGGGATCATAAAAGTATATACAAGATGATTTTATAGAATAACCCTCCCGCGCAACTTGTTTTTGGAACTGAGGGTTTCTCTTAACATCGAAGACAACACCTCTACTATTTGAATCAGATGACATGGGAAGTCATAATGCAATTATAAGTCCTGCTATCGAGTACAATAAATTTGAAGTAGAGGTGTCTGAAGTCTGAAGAGTCACGAAAACTCTCTTTTTCAAGTCAATTAACAAATGAACTCATTGCAGCAAGTCATAATAGGCTTAGATACAACTGAAATGGTCAGTGAGATGGAGTTGATAGGTCAAGCAGAGTCTGATTACGATATGGAGGAAGAGGATGAAGATAGTGGTACTGATGATGACGACAAAGATGCTGATGCTGATGATGATGACGAAGACGATGAGAGTGGCGACTATGAAAATGTGACAATCTCACTGCTTTATTTGTTTTTGTGTCTCGCTCAGCGTAACTTTAGCCGTAATCTTCTCTATCATTCCCAGATATTGTAGGAATCGGTTTCACTTTTAGAAGATGAGGAAGATGGCGAGGATTCTGATGAGTCCCTAGGTGACTGGGCAAAGTTGGAGACCATGCGTTCTTCCCATCCCATGCATTTTGCTAAACAGCTGGCCCAGGTAACCCCGCGTTCTTCCCATCCCATGCATATACTTGACAACGGCATAAGTTCGATCGATTTACTAATGAATGGGTCGATCTGGGTTGTTTTTTTATCGCAAATGGGTCTAATGGGTCAAATAGAAAGATAGCTAAAAAGGGGAACACGTCAAACAGGATAGAAACGGTTTAAAAGTTGCTCAAAGTCTATTTATAATGCATATTGCAGATTGTTTTATCTGTTTTCGTAATATAGTTTACACATTAATTGTTAATGGATAAAAAAGTGTTTGTCGGTCGAGCCAACCTGTCGACCCTTGCTAGAATTAGCTCATTTTAGTTCAATGTTGACCCGTTACATGACCCGCTAATATTACCACCTCTAATGTCTGGACATCATGGATTTTGCCTTATTTCTAATGTGAGATTGCACAGTTATCTATTCATGAATCTTTTGTTATTTTCTTCATCCTACATACATAGTGGAGTCAATTTGTGGAGTCAATTTCAACATAAGTTGTATATTTATTGGATGTTGTATTTAAGTACGCTTTACCTCTTCTGCAGTTTGTCTCGGATGATCCGGTAGACTACATGGACCAGCCTCCTGCTGGTCTTGCTCTTCAAGGCGTTCTTAGACCTGCATTTGTTGAGGAAAGTTCTGTTATAAACAAATATGTGCTTGACGGCGAATCTAATGATGAAGAAGCAGCTAATCAGGTTTCTGAAGGAGACGAAGAGGATTTAGGTGTTATCAATGGCCATGAACCGGAATCATCCCAAGATGTTTCAAGTGAGGAAGATGAATCGCAGAAAGATCAAATATCAGGAAATGGGACTTCATATTATAAGCTAGAAATCGTGAAAATTCATTTGATCTCGGCACATGGAAATCAGGTATTCTTTTGACTTGTAGCATTTTGGGTCCATGTTTTACTGCACTTTAGAAATAGCAGAATATTGATACATAGATGATATAACAAATGCTCCCACAGACTTTTGTTGAAGTGGAAGATTTTAGGAGGGCTCAACCTGATGCCATTGCACATTCGGCTCCGAAAATCATATCTCGTCTCAAATCCGGTGGAGAAAAGACAACACAAGCCCTTAAATCATTATGTTGGAGATCTAAGGGCCTCCAAGTAGAGGTAACATGTTCTTACTTTATCCTTTTGTCTTCCAAACATTGTAAAAGACTCTTGATAGGGTTGGCAAGATGTGTGGGTCGGGCGGGTCGGGTTGACGTGCAAATACCTTTCTTGTATGTTTTAAAATTTTTATATTTGATTATTTAATCGATATTTTTACAATAACATTCGTAAACGCAGACTGAATGCATTATAAAGACTTTGGTGACTAGTTTCCTTTTTGTGACATATTCGACATAAAACACAACCGAGATTGATCCAGTCATAAGTAAATGGGTAATCGGGGTTGAATCTACCAGGATAATATGTGGTGTGTGTGAGTTAATGTTCATTTATGATGTTTTCTTACTAAAACCTGTTGGTTCTGTCCGGCTTTCGGTTGTTTAATATACTATTGTTGCTGCATATGAGAAAGACCGTAATGTGAGTTAAATTGCAACTAATGACAGGAGGTAGCTGTTATTGGTGTAGACAGCCTGGGCTTTGATGTAAGAGTCTGTTCAGGAAGACAAGTGCAAACATTGCGATTCGCATTTAAAAAGAGGGTAATTGACATCTTCTCCCGAATGCATGTTACATAAAAGAACTACATGTTTCCGAAAATGCATTATACTTTTGCCTCTTCTTTATCCACCAACTGTTTCCTCGTTTTCTAAAATTTAAGCATGAAAAAAAAAAACGCATAGATGTGCAAGGGAAAGCATGTTTGAGTAAAAAAAACGCATCTGTAACATTTCTATATAACGGTTCATTTGTGTTGTTTTAAACCTTCATATGGGGATTTTTTGGTGTATAAATCTAACTATGTTCTATTGTTTCTTTTATATCAAACTTTGATATAATTGAATGTCGCGCTTGTGACCTAATGTCGTCTTTGTTGCAAACTCAGGCCTCTTCGGAGTACAGTGCTGAGAGACAATTGAATAACTTACTATTTCCAAGAATTTCAGGCAAGCAACAAAAGCAGAAAGAAGCCCATCAAACCGAACTGTAACAAAGTGGAAACAACAAATTTGTAGGCAAATCTTTGTGCTCATTATGTACATAGCAAGCCATTTTTTCCTCCGATTTCAATCATTTTTATAATCTGTAGATTGTAAGTTTAACTCTTAACAATCATGTAATTTCACCCTTTCAAAGTTCCCACATGTGTTCAATAATAAACATTGAACGCAACCGTAACAACAAACATTCAAATTTGTTGTACATAACATGTTTTTTTCTCTTATACAATGAATTATAGGTTTGTTATTGGTCTATCATCCCAATACTCTGCTCTAGCGGGATGGGTATTGTTGTTGTTACGGTCTATTTCACATAAACATTACCGAGCATGGTGTCAGAGACAGCCAGGTAGGTATGCATATGTTTCGCCGAATTGCTAACCATAGAATTATATAATCATATTTGTGCTTATTTTGATGTCTATGGTTCGACTCTGATAGTTTCATATTATGCTAACTGGGCACTCAACAGATCCAACAAACACCGTTGAGGCGCTGATCACACTGATACAAACACAGTAGTCTCGTTAGCCTCTTTCCTGCTAATCTCTACTCCTTTAATCAACTCTACGAGATCCCCTTGAACTCCTTCCTCAACCACACCTCGTTCAAACGTCCCAACCAACTCTCCCACCTCCACCTTCACCACCTCATCATCCACTCATCTACGCTTATTATGATGGATAAATTAGTGTAAATCATGACTGATTTATCAGTAATATCACATGTGAGGATGTATCTATGGATTTCATCACTGGGTTGCCACTTTCTAACATTGTGTTCTCCAGTAATGTTTAAATGGAAAAGAATAGAAAAGGAAAGAAAAGAAAGTTGAAAGGAAAGAAAAGAAAGCCACTAATTAATGAAAGGAAAGCAAAGAAAGCTTGGCCGTAAAATGACAAATATACCATCTATCAACTCACATTCATAGAAAATGGACATACGAGACGAAATAAGAATATCTAAAGATGATATGTTGCCCAAATCGTCTTCGTCGCGTGTTTCCGATCAAAATAAGCATCTGAATAAGCTACGTGGTATACATTCTCTTTTTCTTCATTTATTTTGCTTATTTTGTGCTTATTTATGATTTTTTTTATGTTTTGTTTCTTATCTTCGTCGTCTCCAAAAAACTCAGCCTTCGATCTCAATACCGAACTACTCGTTTAAACTCGATGCTATGGACACTGTCTTGTACTACGTATCACCAATGACCCTCGACTTTTCCTACTTTTGACGTCACTGACTGCTTGCTGGCTAAATCTATTCTTCTGCTATACCAAGTTTTAAGTTAGGCAATCTCATTAGCGACTGTAGTAATCATATAGCGCTTGTTTCGATTCCAATAGTGAGAAAATGAGGTTTTCGTTACCGATAAACCGTAAGGTTGTTGTTTTTGCGATGGACGATTTGGTGATTTGTGTTAGAATAAAGGGGCTTGTTGAGAAAGGATTGGAGATTTGGTGGGGGAGGATGGGAATATGTTGGATAAAGGTGATAATGTGAGTAAAGTTGCGTTTGAGTCCGTTGGGATATTGTTTCAGGAGTTTGAGAGTAAGCGGATGAGTAGGTTGCCCAGGGATAAGTTGGTGGATAGTGAGAATTCTGTTGCGATTAGGTCGAATTGGGTGTCGTCTATGGTAGAGTTTGTTTGGAAGAGAAGGAATGCGTTGATGGCGAGGTTGTTGGTTTTGCCGCTTGAGAGCTTTAGAGCCAATGTTTATCCGTTGGTGTATGGTGTTAAGAGTGTGGCGTCGGGGTCAATTGAGGCCATTACGAAGTTGTCGAGGTCCAAGAGTGGGGTGGATTGGAGTAAGGCGGAGAGGTTTGTGGGTGTGTTGGATGTGGTTACGCATTTGGCGTCATCGTTGGATCCAGCGTTGATTTTTGAGGTTGGGATTAATATGTTGTTTTTGGCTGATGTTCCTGGTGGGAAGCCTGAGTGGGCTTCGACTTCGATTATTGCGATTCTTACGCTTTGGGACAGAACAAAAGTTTCTTCTGCGAGAGAGTATATTGTTAGCAGCTGTTGATTACCAACTACATCTTCTCGATCTAGATGCAGTTTTGTGCAACAACTTTCCTTGCACTTTTATAACTACTATAATGTGTAACGTTTAAATTGACTATTACATTATTGTAGGTCAACAGTATAATGGAAGCCATAATGCTAGAAACTCACAGTTTAGTGCTCCCCCCCTAGAATAGTTGGCTTAATTGCATATATAGAATTTTGAAGCACATGAGCGATGATAATTAAAGGTTAATACGCATGCCTCGTTACACATAAGTATCGTATTAAATTTTAAAATAACGTAAATGCTAAGGAAAGTTTTAAGCTGCCTCATCTCTACTCTAACTACACCTTGTTAACCCATAAGTTACCGATCAACTGATTTTAATACGATTTCTAGTTGTTTTGCATGTATACTAGACCTTGGGAGAATGAGATATTATTTCTTATTATGGAACAAACATAAGTAGTTCGATTAATCTGAATGAAACTTTAGTAAGTAAAGTTCCAAGAAACAGTTTTTGGCAGGGCCGGATTTGAGCATGTGCGGGATGGTCGACCGCACAGGGCCTCCAAATTTATAGGGGCACCATAGTTATGCTCGTTTAGTTTGATGTTTAGCATGAAACTTATTGGAACGTGGTTAAAAGCTTAAGATATTTTAATTCTAATTCATACAAAGTGTAACAACAAAATTAATTATTTTTTATGTGATTTACATAATTTTTCAAAAGCAGGGGATATAGAGATCTGGCTCGAGTGAAGAAGATGACATGTTTGTGTTATTTACACTTCTGCACCTTGTAGTTTAGAGAGTTTTGCCATTTTTATTTTACTTATTTAGTTTTTTTCCAAGCTAATGTATAAAGCTTTTAAAAATGACAGTTTCAACCCAATATTTGAGAAAACATTATCGAAAGCCACTGGATTTTTTAATGTGCTTCACAAAAGGCTTAAAAAGTGGTTCATATTTTCAATGTGATAAATTTATATCACTTACTTTTAATTTTAATATTGCTTAGACTTGCACTTAAGACAACTTTACACATGCAAAAAGTTTTCATTTTCGAGTCATGCATTGTAATTTTCAACGTGCTAGATTAAGTTTCCCCCCCGCACAGGGCCTCCAAAAACAACGGGACGGCCCTGGTTTTTGGTTATTCTTTTGATAGTGTGCAGAATAAGAAGAAAGATCAGTTTTGACACAATGTTTTTGCTTCGTTATTTAAAAGGTTACTCCTCATGGTGAGGAATTTGAGGGCGATCGCATGCATGCCTTGGCATGTATCTGTCGTACAGCTCTTTGTGTTGACCTATTTGCGAAAGAAAGTGTTCGAAGAGGTCAAAAACCTCTTCCTCGAACAGACATTGCATCCTGTTTTGAGATACCAGATAATAGACGATCTCAACAACTGTGTACAAGTAAAAATCTATTTAGAGAAGAATTGGTGGCTACTTTGGTGGAAAGTTGATGGTTGAACAATTGATGTTATGTAATGGTGGTAGTAATATCAGTTTAGTTTGTTCATGGTTGAACACTTGGCAATGGTAAAACAATAGTTTATGTAATGGGTAGTAGTAATCAGATGTAGAAATTTTACTAAAATCTTTTTTGTTTTGTTTTTGAAATCTATGTTTTTATGTTTTTTTTCCAAATAATGAGCATTAGATCAGTGTTTTTTAATCTACAAAAGTAAACTAACAAACATGGGTCAAAATGTGATTACACAAATCACGTGTGATTTTGATTTGAGAAGAATCACATGTGATTCTAGAAGAATTACATGTGATTCTATATGAATCACATGTGATTTTAGAAGAATATGTGCTTTTTATATACAACATTTGATCAAGTGATTTTTATATACAACATCTATTTTATCAAGAGAATCTTAACAAACTTAATTTATTAATTAAATCACACACTAACAAAACATGAGTCACATGTGATTCTAGATTGAATCACTTGTGATTACAAAAAGAATCACATGTGATTTAGAGGAATCACATGTGATTTAGAGGAATCACATGTGATTTTTTAAATACAACATTTGATCAAGCAACCAACAAATTTATCATATTAAGTAAATCACATACTAACAAATATATTTATTATCAATGCATTCAATTAAAACGAATTTAGAAACTAAAAAGTGTCATAATTGGCGTCGCGGACTTCTTTCTCATTGCTTTTGGATTCTTTGGACAAGTTCTCGTTAATGTATCAAAATAGGTCCCCTCGACTGGTATAGGAATTCCTTGTACATGGAGATCCTAATATATTGATCCACCGGGTGTTTCACTATGCTCATATAAAGTTGCCCTTGGTGTTTTAACATAATCTGTATATCAAAAACATGATCACGTGAGATTTAGGTTAAAATAACAACTGAATCACATGTGATTTACATTTTGAATATGTAAAAAACAAAGAGGAAATCACATGTGTTTTATGATGACCGACGGTGTTTTATGGTTTTTTTATAGTGATTTACGGTGATTTATCGTGATAGATGATGATCTTCTGGTGATTTAGAGTGACTGAATGAAGTCCGACGTGTTGTAATAAAATAATGTTTTCTCCTTCCGTGCAATCCGTTACATTTCCGGCGAGTGGGATAATATGTTACGGGGTGAGTGTGTGTTTTTACACAACATGTATATCAAAAAACAGAATCACATGAGATTCATGATAATATAACAACTGAATCACATGTGATTTCACCTATGTTAATTTGTTTCAATCTGTAACAACCAAAAGAGAACACTAGAATCAAATGCGATTCACCAGAATCACATGTGATTCACCATAATCGCATGTGATTCACCCAAGCCCTGAAATGCTGAGGCAGTCTCTACGTTTGTAGCTCCTCCCTCTCCTTTGATAGAGGAGCACAACATTGACATCAAATTTGGACCTACGTGAAAGAAAAAAAGGGTCAATTACTGGTAAATATGTGAATGAAAGCAACATTAACGAGTAACTGAAAAGAAACTTATAATCTTAAAGTGCCAAGTTGGGTTCCAGTTAAAAGAGAACAAAGAAAAGTCCTAGACGAACAAATCTCAAATGGATACCATGTGGCGTTTCAATTATTACATCATATAATCATTATAATAGTGTAACGTGCACACCATAAAATAACGATCCGCCCAACAAAAAGGTCCCAAA
This sequence comes from Tanacetum coccineum, assembly GCA_026074375.1. Taxonomy (NCBI): domain Eukaryota; kingdom Viridiplantae; phylum Streptophyta; class Magnoliopsida; order Asterales; family Asteraceae; genus Tanacetum; species Tanacetum coccineum. The sequence continues at coordinate 59,906 of BQNB010007739.1, read as the reverse complement.
CTACTTTCATTTGTAAAATAAAGTATTTTTATTTTCAATTCAGATCTAGTAGAAACTGATCTACAAATTTTTAGAAACCATGTTTAGTGTTATTTCCGGTGAGGTTGTTTTATGTTTTCGGCCGATGGAGTGTTATGATTCCTGGTGGATAGAGTGGGTGGTATCGATGTGTGTTTTTTTAAGAGAGAGAAAGTAAATAATTAAATGAGGGGTATGTGGTGATTTTTAAGGTGTTTATATGTTTGAATGGTTTGATAATAGCCATTGGATGGAGATGAAATCAATGGCTAAGATCACTTGTTTTGTTTTTTCATTAGTACATATTGTAGGAGGATCTCACCTCTTAAGTTTTAATTGCAAAATAAGATTCATTACTAGAAACAAGAATCAAACTTTTAAACATTTTAAAATAACCCCAACAAAATGTAACTTAACAATATCTAAACCACCCCATGTGCAGATGTAGAAAAAACAAGAGTTTGGAGGCCACTTATAGCAATAAACAAAAATTGACGATGTTTGAATAAAACGAGTTGGAATTTAACCCGCGCGTTGCGGCGGGGGCAGCAAGGTTTATGAAATTTTTATTTACATTTGAGGCTTGGGCCCATGTATAATTTATGTAATTCAGGCCTGCTACACGTATTATACGTCATCAATAGTTTGTTTCTTTCGGACCGTAGCCAGTTGGTCTGGGCTTAGTTTTGGTCTATTGTGCTTTGCAATTGTCATGTTGGGCTTGAGTCCATGTATAATTTATGTAATCCAGGCCTGCTACACGTATTATACGTCATCAATAGTGGTGATGATTTTATAGTTGTGGTGATTATTTAGAATTAAAAAAATAAAGATTTGAGAAGATGGGGATTTGAGAAAATGAAGATTTGAGGGGAGAGAGAGAGAGAGGGGGAGAGA
>BQNB010007739.1:46189-58630 GCA_026074375.1 Tanacetum coccineum | reverse complement strand
GAGAGAGAGAGAGAGAGAGAGAGAGAGGAGACCAACATACCCTTCTATGCTCAACTCTTATAGCCAAGTTAGCGGTTAAACTAATGAAAAAATTGGTCAAGGGACCAAACCCGATACGGGTCAGAACCACAAGGAGAGAATCCGTTAAAAAAAGTTTCTATAGACCATTTTCGTTAAACCCGACAAACCACAAGGACGATTTATGCAATTAATTCCAAAAATTATTTTATTAAGAAAAACTAAAGTTATTTTGCATCAATAGTGTAAACAGAGACGAGGGTAGAAAAGTTGAAAATATGACAACATAGCAAGGACAAATTGGTCATTTCATAACAAAATACCTTCTTTATAAGAACACATACAAAGTTTGTTTTCTCCCCCCTTCCCTTTCTTTTCTCTTCAAAACAAAACTAGAGAACACGCCCGTAAAGGATTCACAACGGGTTTGGTAGTAGTGGAAACATGTTTACTTTTTTCCCCCGCAGTACTAGGTATGATATTTCATTACATCCCGCTGACATGTCACATTTGCTTTGAGTCTTTCCCGAGCCACACCCTGCACACTTAAAGATATTTACCCATCTAGACAATGAGTCTTAAATTGCCACCTCTAAAAATTATACAGCCAAGATAGATTAGCAGCATCCAAAAATTAGATAAATGTGAAAGGTTTTACTTACCCCGTAGAGTCGGAAAATAAAATAAAATACAAGCTTAAAATAAATAAATATGATAACATAGTTCAGCTAAGACCAAGCTGGCTCAATCCATGCATTATGTGGGAGATGGTTTATTGTTACAGAGAAATACGTAAAACTTTTCGAGATATTCCCACCATTGTAAGTGTGAAACTTGCGTGTTTCGAGAGAATAAAACACTATCTTCCCGGAATGCAATCTTGGAAAATATATCTTGTTCTCCATCTTCGTTGTTTTGGCTTCCATACATAGACATGTTTTATCACCTATATAAATCATGTGCCTTCCTATGTCATCTATTTTGTCCCATTTATCAGCATTCTCATTTGGTATAAATACTTCGATCGATTCTGCAAACTCGCCCACAATTACCAGTATAAGCTGTTGATCACATTTATATTCATGATCACATTTCACTAGGAAATGTTGAGCCTTTGATGTGCACGAACTTTTTGGGGCTTCGTTTAGAACACCCTTCCATTCCCAACCGTGATCTCCAACGCCAATTCTTTGAAAACATCAACTCCTTTACCATTACGCAATGCGTATACATCACCACCATAGAATGCTGGAAAGCGAAAAAATCTTGGTCCACTTTTATATCTTTAAAAAGTGTTGGTGACGAAAAATTGGTAAAACTCTTTTTACATTTGTATATCTATTGAAGATGTATAATAGGTAAATCATTATTTGACCAAAACATATTGTATGCACGAAGCATACTGCTTATTCGAGTTTTTTAGTTTTCTATACTCTATAAATATTGACGGTTTTGTGAACTTTTGATAACTCAACTCGATGCTCTCAAATTCGATTGCGAAGCTAAAATTTTACATGTTTTAACACAAAGTATGATCATGAATCATAAGTATAGTTGACACACTCATGCAGCTATAATCATAAAAACATATACAATATCAACTGCATACCAACAATAAGAATACTAGCCTTTCAAATTGAAAGTCAATGGTTCGAATATAACGAGGAGAAAATTAATCCCCTTGTGGCCTTGGAGGTTTACTTGAGCCGACTCCAGGCTACCTAAAAGGATAGTTTCGCTAGGATTAGTTGACTTACAATGTCGAGTTAAAAAACTTGTAAATTAAAAGAAAAAAAATTACTAATTATCCTCAATTTCATATACTACATTATATATAAAAGATTTAACGAATCTATTGTCATCATATGATTTCGATAATAATTTATAACATAACTTATTAAACAGAAAAGAATAAAAATTATACACTTATTTAAAAAAATATAATGTTTAAGCCCCGTGCGTGTATGAGCATTAAAACTAGTTTGTTAATGGTATAAATTCCACATTTTTCTGATTTTAATTCACATTTTTCTCATTGGAGTGTATAGGATCTAATTTGAAAATTTTGCGTGTTTTTTTATATCCGGCTGCAAGAAGAAGATGAAGAATACATGAAAGATATAACATCTGTGTTTTTACTTGGTGTAATGTATAACAGGGTCAACAATTTGTTTGTGCTCGTTCATGAATAAATTACGTAATTGGCCCGTTGGGATTCGTGTATTCCTGCAGAGACCCGATCCATGTTTTTTCGAAAATAAACTTCTAAATCGCGCCATATGGGTAGCGATTTGGACGAGGGACACGTGTCGGCGTCTGACTAACTTCTAACGAATTAAAAAAATTAAAAAAATCCACGTAGGATGATCGCGCCTTCTACATAGCGATTTTGTAAAAAAAAAATTAAACAGTCATTGGTATATGTGCTGTTATAGGGTTTTATTGTTTTGTAGGGTTTTTTTTGCCAAATCTTTATTTTCTCTATCTTTGCGTATGTTTTTGCATACCGATCAGTTTTTAAAAATTGTTTTTATTTCCTCAATTGTGTTGTCTTTGATGAGCTCTACATAGTGACGTAAATTTAAAAAAAAAGTTTTAGTATGCATAAGATATGATGTTGCAAAGTGTGTTAGTTGGGTTTATTTTGGGATTTTTTAGGGTTTTTGTTTTGGAAAAAACATTATTCCGTCTATCTTTTCGTATGTTTTTGCATACCGATTAGTTTTTAAATTTTTTTTATTTCATCACTTGTGTTGTCTTTGATGAGCTCTACATAGTGACACAAATTTTTTTAAAAATAGTTTTAGTATGCATAAGATATGATGTTGCAAAGTGTGTCAGTTGGGTTTATTTTGAATTTTTTTTAGGGTTTTTGTTTTGAAAAAAACATTATTCCGTCTATCTTTCCGCATGTTTGTGCATATCGATACATTGTTTTTAATTTTTTGTATTTGCTCATTTGTGTATTCGTTGATGAGCTCTACATAGTGAATTAAAATTTATTAAAAATATTGTTAATATGTATAAGATGTGATGCTGCAAAGTGTGTAACTTTGGCATTTTAAAAAAAATATTTTTTATTTGGTACAATTCTATAGCTATATTTTAGTAATTATAAAAGTTGTAATTGAAAGCTTAAAATTTACGGTAGTCATTAAAATCATTACAACATGAGAACCACCAGATATCTATTAGAGTACATGGCCAACATTATTTAGACGATAAACATAAAAACAACAACAAACAACGACATACATGGTTAGCAAACTGGTGTTAAGCAATAATGCTTTTACATGTCTCTGTAGTTCGTCATTAATTGTCGCTTTTCTTCCATGCTCCTTAGCAGCTCATCCCTAACGCTTTTCAAGTGTACACACTTTTTCATGTCCGCCCCTGTCATGCACCCTAGGGCGTACTTACCATAGTCGATAAGTGGGTGATCGTGCAATACCATCAGATTGTTAATTTCTACCCTACGATCTGTAAACCTATCAGCAAAGCGATGCATCAAGGCTAAAATTTGTTCCTCCAAAATAGCTTCTTCATCAAGTGCTTCTTGTAGTTTCGTAAGGACAGTTAACCTAACTTGTTCTGGGTTACTAGCCATGGTATAAAATGAGAAGATAGAATTAATAAGTTGTTTGATAGTTTCTATTTGGTTGTGAGTAAGAGTCCCCAATTTGTGTGGGTATATATAAGCAACGATTTGACTACATTTGTACTCAATAGTTATTGAATATAAAAAAAATCTGACGAATTGTCAGATATTTTCCTAAATCGCGCGTACTATTAAGTGATAGACCGCATTGTCATTGAGTTGTCTAATCCGTTGCAGTAAAAAACATGTGTGTTGTCAAATCATGTCCTAAATCGCGTGTAATTTTAAGTGATAAACAGTATTGTCAGTGAGTTGTCTAATCCGTTGCAGTAAAAAACATGTGTGTTGTCAAATCATGTCCTAAATCGCGTGTAATTTTAAGTGATAGACAGTATTGTCAGTGAGTTGTCTTATCTGTTGCAGTAAAAAACATGTGTGTTGTCAAATCATGTCATGAATATTGTAAAATGTTCATTGATAAATAACATTGTCATTGAGTAGTTTTTTTTGATGCAGAATGAATAACAATCACATAGAATTGAAAAAAACCACATAGAATCTAGTAGATTGGCAACCTTATTTAACACAATTTAAAAAAAACAACAAACAAACAACAACACACATGGTTGGCCTTGTGGTCTTCAGCAACATCATTATTTAGTCTATATTGCCATGTAGCTGTTAATGAAGTTTTGCTTTGCAGAAATGCTCCTCAACAATTGTTGTCTTGTTCTGAGTATGTTGTTTGTTGTACAGATATCCGCTTCAAGTGTCATTAGTAGAGCATGCAATCCGTAGCTATTAAGGCTAGTTGTAGGCATACTTTGCAACATTGTTATTTGTACCTCACGGATACGCATTTCCTCTGAATAACGAGTTAAGTTGCACAACAACTGATGTGCAAGTGTTTCCTCAGCTTGAATCTCCCTTTGTAGTTTTGAAACAATTGTTTGACGTGCTTCATTTGCCAAATAAGCCATATAGTTTGTAAGTGGAGAGAAGAAGTGTGTGTGTGAGAGACAAAAGTCTAATGTAGATGATAGGATAGTTGATATAGGGGAAATAGTATGGTCAGTCTTTATCAATAGACTGAAATAGTAAAAAAGCTGACAAATCTCGTACATTTATAAGAGATAATAGACATTTTCATGGATTGGTATTTATCAACTGTCATTGACTTGTTTTATTAAGATTGGTACTTAATTATTCAATTGATAGAAAAAAGGATAGAAAAAAGGAACAAAATGTGTACATTGAACAGACTTTGTTAATACATATTCAGTTACATGAATATTAGTACATATTTTTTCGTTTCTGCATTTGATGTAGATAGCTTAGATCTATCTTTGGTTCTTCCATAGAGCCATTGTTGGGAATCAGCACCGAGCTTAGATCTGTCTTTAGGGCATGTACATTGGTGTCCTATCTTCAAGTGTTCTTGTTCTCCCATTCAACCATTTGATCGAAAGAGTAATCATTTTGTGTTATGCCTTAAATGTCGTCTATTTTCACTTGAGTAGTAAGTTATGACATGGTTCACAGTTATGCCAAGCTAGCTTTGGAGAATATATTTTGATATAAACAAAATTGACACCGTGTGGTCAACGTAAATTTCCAATTTGTACTGCGCTGAAGATATATCAAACATGACATGCATATCATAGTTGTTTCTAAGTTTAACGGTTATTGAAAATTCATTGTGCGGTATTTTGTAATAAAGAGCATGAATCTTTGTACCCAAAATATTATTTCAGCTCTTCTAGTTTCAATCTTGGAATCTTGATGTTGAATGTTCCACCGTTGACGTACATCGTGTTATTTGTGTCATCGAGCACCAATTTACCATTATTATGAACCACAAAATTGAAAACGGTTTGCGTGTAGGGTGTAGCATGTTTTGTTTTATTAATAAAACCTAGTTCACCAACTAATTCATAGTAATCGAATTTTTTTTTCTTTCTTTTGTCTATTTGATATAGATAGTTGAGTGATTCTTCTAGTTTTATTTTAGTTTCTTTAGAAATGACACATGCAAATGATTCTTCTAAAGAACCATTGTTTGGAATCAACATCGTGCTTAAATCTATTTGAGTATGAGAAACAAAAATCTAGAGCTTCCCAACAACTTTTGCAATGTCATACATAACATTAGTGTGATAATCATTCTTAATTTGTTTCATACCTGATAACGTGTAGTATGGTGGCAACATGTAATAAAGAGTAGTGAATCCTCTTGGTATTTTCCATTTTAGATAGCTAACCATATCTTTAAAATCCATTTGAAAAATGTGAATATTCAATACTGAACCATCCTGGTATGTTAGGGGGTTGAGTTTAAATCCTCCGTTGTGGTTTACATCGAACTCGAAAGTAGTATTTGATGACGTCGACATTTTTGGAAAGTAAGAAGTGTTAATTGAAATAAAAATGTTGAAAATATGTAGTTGTATACATGTCTATATATATTAGTTGGACATCCAAAAGTTGATAAGTCTTTCTTGTCAGAATATATCATTTTATTATTGTTACACACTTAAATACAAGGAAATGTCAATGCTACAAGACAATTATAAGAAAAAATTGTTTTCTTAGTAACTAGTCGCAAATAACTCTTTTCTTGAACAAGAATGGTTTTCTTTTATTCTTGTTAGAGAGATTGTGTGTCTCCATCTTTGTGCTGCTATGCGACGACCAGGGGGATAGCTCTCACCCGAGAAAAGGTACACATGTAGATCGGTTATGATGAGATATTACAGAAGTTATCATGTCTCCCGCTCTTGTATAGCATCAGCCAATGGTACAAGACCTTAATCAAAACTACAATTAGGTTTTTTTATATAAAGAAATGTTGGGGAGTTTTTATCGTAACCCAAATAGCTTGTTAATATTAATTTAACTTGATCTGTTGAAAATGTGTCCAACTCTACCGGATCTACTGTAGCAACCATCTCACTAACAAATTCTCTTCCAGGCGGACTAGTGAACCTTCCATAATGGTGTAGTAGGACCTTAAATGTCATTATTTAAAATTTATAATGAATTAAAGAAAAGTTTAATGTTGTTGTTCAAGTTGAACCACAAAGTATGTGGTTTATATAGTGTTTACTGTTTTTCATTCATGACAATATATCGTCTAAAATACTAAGTGATGAACCCAGTATCAGTGACTTGTAAACTCAATGTATATATTTAGTGATTGAGTTGTCTAATATGTCATTGATTTGTCATATCCATATCATAAATCGCGTAAAATACATAGTGATCAACATAGTGTTAAGGAGTTGTCAAATCAATGTTTATATTTTGTGATTCGGTTGTTCAATCTGTCAATGTATTGTCATAAATCTTGACATAAAGGCTACAATTATAAGTCTTCAACACGCAGTGTATTGTGACGTCAAGTCAGATGTGTTATTCATATCAGTTTGTATTTATTTGTGGTTACCTTCATATATGTGTGATGTTTACAGTATTATTTATCTACATGTTCTAATATTTTATTGTTTTGGTTGATTGTAGTAACCTAATAAGTTTAATTGACAATGAAATATATTACATCATTAAAATCATACATTATAATTTAACAACAAACCAACATAAATCATAAAAACATACAATTCTTTATAACCCAAAATAGTTAAACCAACTATTTGAACCATTTGTGTTTAGATCATCTAGATGTTGCGCATCATATTGCTGAGAATTGTATTGTTCATACATTTGAGATGATTCTGTGTGATGACCATCATATGCCTGAGATGTGTTTGTGAAATATTGGTCGTAAGGTTGTGATGTGTATTGGTTAAAAGTATGGAAAGTGTTGTCATACTGTTGATTTGGGTCATAGAATGATGGTTGGTTGTTTCGTGGAATTTCTTGATCATTTTGTGTACGTATGTTCACAGGTGGTTCAACGACAAAGGGTTTATTGCATTGATCACGTCTGTGTCTCGCTTGTGTGCACTTGACTACAATGGCATACTATTGGCTCATCTCCTTGAGACTGTTTACGCCTCTGTATTTTTAGGTCGACCGGGTTATGGGTTGTCCTATGCGAGGAGGAATAGCTTTTGGATAATTTTACGGAAAATCCATTGTTGCTTATTTCAAGGAATGAATTGATTTTGAATATAGTGCCTGTTATTTTGGTTTTTTAACCAATCTGATAAGTATTGGACAATATCCGTCCAAACCCAAAGACCATGTTACTGCTATTACGTTACCACACGACAAGCTTGAAGCTGCCATTTATGTTATTCACAAGTGCTCTTGCTTGTAAGTTGACTTCATGAAGTACTGGACGTCTGGAAACTTCTATTGATATTGTTATCACTTAACAAACCATTTCGATCTTTCATGCTTTTTTTGCCACTTTGTGTGTTGCCCAGTTAGTTATTTCGTATGTCATGTGTGCTAAAATAATTCATAAACAAGAATCAATATAGCAATTGTTATTCAAAGAAAATAGTTGTAGATTAGGTGTAGAGAGAGAATAATACCAACTAGTTGTCGACGTTGATAGTACCATTGTTGCACCATCGCACGATACGTCTCCGCTAATTTTAACATGAGCTCTTTTCTATATATTACACTACAAGCATTGACAGACTCCACGCTAATTTTAAACTAGTTGCTACATCTGAAGGTGTATGGTGTTTTTCATATGGGGAAAACTCAATGCTATTTATTTGGAACCCATCAATTAAAAAATAAGTCTGTATATTAGTCCCCAATTACACGTTAGAACCTAACTAACTCAAAATGTTATTTGGTTTTGGTGTCCATCCTATCACTCTAGACCCCACATTTTTAAAGATAAATTATCCCTATTATGGTCAAGGTCCATGGTATGTGTCAGTGTTTACATTAAGCTCCAGAACTTGGTATAAACTTGAGAGTTACTGTTTGCCACGTGAATCTATAAGAATTAAACGGTCAAGTCAAGCAGTTGTTGGTGGTAAAAATTTCTGGGTTGGTTCTGTAACACCCCCATTTTTACATATAGCAGCGGAAGCTAATCTGGGTGTCTTCATTTTCACTTGAGTAGTCAGTTATGACATGGTTCATCATTTATGCCAAGCTAGCATTTGGGAAAATATATTTTGATATAACAAAATTGACACCGATGTGGTCAATGTAAATTTCCAATTTGTACTGTGCTGAAGATATATCAAACATGACATGCATATCATAGTTGTTTCTAAGTTTAACGGTTATTGAAAATTCATTGTGCGGTATTATGTAATAAAGAGCATGAATCTTTGTACCCAAAATATTAATAAAATATTATTTCAGCTCTTCTAGTTTCAATCTTGGAATCTTGATGTTGAATGTTCCACCATTGACGTACATCGTGTTATTTGTGTCATCGAGCACCAATTTACCATTATTATGAACCACAAAATTGAAAACGGTTTGCGTGTAGGGTGTAGCATGTTTTGTTTTATTAATAAAACCTAGTTCACCAACTAATTCATAGTAATCGAATTTTTTTTGCTTTCTTTTGTCCATTTGATATAGATAGCTGAGCGATTCTTCTAGTTTTATTTGAGTTTCTTTAGAAATGACACATGCAAATGATTCTTCTAAAGAGCCATTGTTTGGAATCAACACCGTGCTTAAATCTATTTGAGTATGAGAAACAAAAATCTAGATCTTCTCAACAACTTTTGCAATGTCATACATAACATTAGTATGATAATCATTCTTAATTTGTTTCATACCTGATAACGTGTAGTATGGTGGTAACATGTAATAAAGAGTAGTGAATCCTCTCGGTATTTTCCATTTTAGATAGCTAACCATATCTTCAAAATCTATTTGAAAAACGTGAATATTCAATACTGAACCATCTTGGTATGTTAGGGGGTGAGTTTAAATTCTCCGTTGTGGTTTACATCGAACTCGAAAGTAGTATTTGATGACGTCGACATTTTTGGAAAGTAAGAAGTGTTAATTGAAATAAAAATGTTGAAAATATGTAGTTGTATACATGTCTATATATATATTAGTTGGACATCTAAAAGTTGATAAGTCTTTCTTGTCAGAATATTCATTTTATTATTGTTACACACTAAAACAAGGAAATTCAATGCTACAAACAATTATAAAAAATTGTTTCTTAGTAACTAGTCAAATAACTTTTTTGAACAAGAAGGTTTTCCTTGATTCTCCGTTTTGTTTGTCTCATCTTTGTGCTGCTCTGCGAAGACCAGTGGGGATAGCTCCACCCGAGAAACGTACACATGTAGTCGGTTATGATGAGTATACATGAGTATCATGTCCCGCTCTTGTATAGCATCAGCCAATGGTACAAGACCTGAATCAAAACTACAATTAGGTTTCTTTATATAAAGAAACGTTGGGGAGTTTTTATCGTAACCCAAAAAGCTTGTTAATATTAATTTAACTTGATCTGTTGAAAATGTGTCCAACTCTACCGGATCTACTGTAGCAACCATCTCACCAACAATTTCTCTTCCAGGCGGACTAGTGAACCTTCCATAAATGTCATTGTTTGAAATATATAATGAATTAAAGAAAAGTTTAATGTTGTTGTTCAAGTTGAACCACAAAGTATGTGGTTTATATAGTGTTTACTGTTTTTCATTCATGACAATATATCATCTAAAATACTAAGTGATGAACCCAATATCATTGACTTGTAAACTCAATGTATATATTTAGTGATTGAGTTGTCCAATATGTCATTGATTTGTCATATCCATATCATAAATCGCGTAAAATACATAGTGATCAACATAGTGTTAAGGAGTTGTCAAATCAATGTTTATATTTTGTGATTCGGTTGTTCAATCTGTCATTTATTTGTCATAATCAAGATATAAATTGGCTACAATACTAAGTCATCAACACAGTGTCTGTGACTTGTCAAGTCATTGATTTTTCATAATCATGTTTGTATTTTATGTGGTTACCCATATATGTGTGATGTTTACAGTATTTACATCTACAGGTTCAATTATTAATGTATTGTTGATTGTAGTAACCTAATAAGTTTAATTGACAATGAAATATATTACATCATTAAAATCATACATTATAATTTAACAACAAACCAACATAAATCATAAAAACATACAATTCTTTATAACCCAAAATAGTTAAACCAACTATTTGAACCATTTGTGTTTAGATCATCTAGATGTTGCGCATCATATTGCTGAGAATTCTATTGTTCATACATCTGAGATGAGTCTGTGTGATGTCCATCGTATGCCTGAGATGTGTTTATGAAATGTTGGTCGTAAGGTTGTGATGTGTATTGGTTAAAAGTATGGAAAGTGTTGTCATACTATTGATTTAGGTCGTAGAATGATGGTTGGTTGTTTCGTGGAATTTCTTGATCATTTTGTGCACGTATGTTTACAGGCGGTTCAACGACAAAAGGGTTTATTGCATTGATCACGTCTGTGTCCTGCTTGTGTGCATATGCTACAATGGATTACTCTTGGCTCCTCTCCTTGAGATTGTATACGCTTTGTATTTTTAGGACGACCGGGCTGTGGGTTGTCCATGCGAGGAGGAATAGCTTTCTGAATATTTTACGGAAATTCCCATTGTTGCATATTTCCAAGGAAATGAATTGATTCTGAATAAGTGCCTTGATATTTTGGTTTTTAAACCAATCTAATACATATTGGACACAATCCGTCAAACCCAAAAACCGTGTTACAGCTATTACGTGACCACACAGAAGCCTTGAAAGCTGCCATTTACGACATTTACAAGTGCCTGCTTGTAAGTTGACTTCATGAATATACTGACCGTCTGAAACTTCATATAGATATTCGTTAACACCTTTAACAACCCATTTCGCGCTTTTCATGCTTTTTTTTGCCACTTTGTGTGCTGCCAGTCAGTTATTTCGTATGTCATGTTTGCTAAAATAATTCATAAACAAGAATCAATATAGCAATTGTTATTCAAAGAAAATAGTTGTAGATTAGGTGTAAAGAGAGAATAATACGTTGTCGACGTTGATAGTACCATTGTTGCACCATCGCACGATACGTCTCCGCTAATTTTAACACGGGCTCTTTTCTATATATTACACTACAAGCATTGACAGACTCCACGCTAATTTTAAACTAGTTGCTACATCTAAAGGTGTATGGTGTTTTTCATATGGGGAAAACTCAATGCTATTTATTTCTATATATTAGTCCTCAATTACACGTTAGAACCTAACTAACCCAAAATGTTATTTGGTTTTGGTGTCCATCCTATCACTCTAGACCTCACATTTTTAAAGATAAATTATCCCTATTATGGTCAAGGTCCATGGTATGTGTCTGTGTTTACATTATGCTCCAGATGTTGGTATAAACCTGAGAGTTACTGTTTGCCACATGAATCATATAAGAATTAAATGGTCAAGTCAAGCAGTTGTTGGTGGTAAAAAATTTTGGGTTGGTTCAGAGAAGTTTTATAGTGATGATGGTATTTCATATAAAATTTACATGTTAGTTTCATTTGATTTGATTACTCACCAATTTCAGGTTATAAACATGCCTGAACAGATGCTAGTCGGGGAATTTTTACCTTCATACTATATTTCCCAGCTTGAAGACTCTATTATTATATCTCGTAGTTTTAATTTTGGTGACGTCCGTTTTATATATGCATGGGAGCTAGAAGTTGATGATGGTGAAGTTTCATCATATAGACAACTATTCACCATTCCATACCCAACAGAGCATGAGCTCAAAATAATTGGATTTGAAGCTTCGTTCCTCCAACAATTTCATCAGTCACTACAAGTGTTCAATCCAAGCTTTCAATGTTTTCAAAACGTTGGTGTC